>CM053764.1:3402877-3437002 GCA_028658305.1 Pachyuromys duprasi
GCATTCTGCCCAAAGTTTGGCTATGAGTCTCAGCCTGTGCTTCAATACCTTGATCAGTAGAGTCTTTTAGAGGCCATCTGTGGTAGGCTCCTATCCTGTTCCCTGTCTTCTCCTGCTTCAAATATCTATTGTGTTTGTCCTTCTGAATGAGGCTTGAGCATCTTCCCTAGGGTCTTCTTTGTTGCTTAGCTTCTTTAGGAGTATAAATTTTAGTCTGTTTATCCTATACTATATGTCTAATATCCACTTATGAGTAAGTATATATCATGTGTGTCTTTCTGCTTCTGGGTTACCTCACTCAAGATGATCTTTTCTAGTTCCCACCATTTGCCTCCAAATTTCATGATTTCCTTGTTTTGATACCTGGGTAGCATTTCATTGTATAAATGTACCACAGTTTCTGTGTCCATTCCTCCGTTGAGGGACATATAGGTTGTTTCCAGATTCTGGCTATTACCAGTAGAGCTGCTATGAACATGGTTGAGCAAATGTCCTTATTGTGTACTTGAGCATATTTTGGATATATGCTTAGGAGTGGTATAGCTGGATCTTGAGGAAGTGCTATTCCTAATTGTCTGAGAAAGCACCAGATTGATTTCCAAAGTGGTTGTACAAGTTTACATTCCCACCAGCAATGGAAGAGGGTTCCCCTTTCTCCACATCCTCTCCAGCATGTGTTGTCACTTGAGTTTTTTATCTTAGCCATTCTGACAGGTGTAAGGTGAAATCTCAGGGTTGTTTTGATTTGTATCTCCATGATGGCTAAGGACATTGAGCATTTCTTTAAGTGTTTCTCTGCCCTTCCGTATTCCTCTATTGAGAATTCTCTGTTAATCTGTATAACCCATTTTTTAATTGATTGCTTGGTTTGTTGGTGTTTAACTTCTTGAGTTCTTTATATATTCTAGGTATTAGCCCTCTGTCAGATATAGGGTTGGAGAAGATGGCCATCTTATCAAAGGCAATCTACAGATTCAATGCAATCCCCATCAAAATACCAACACAGTGCAGGAGTGTGTGTGGATGTGTGCCTACCTGGAAGGGTGATGTGAGAGGGGGAAATGCAAGCGAGCGCAGGCTGTGGTGCTGGCACAGAGCGTGTGCACAGGCATCCTGAATGGCTCAGTGGCTGGCAGGCCTGTCTCAATATTGTGCTCCAAGTGCTCAGATCTGTCTGGGCTGCACCATCTTGGTTCCAGGAGTTGTTTGCCTGAACTCCACTGGGAGACCCATAGAACAGGGGCTTCAGGATTGAGAAGGCTGTCTAAGGGATCCCTATGTTGCCCACAGCAGGGGTGTGGGTGGGAGGGATCCAGTGTCTGGTTGCTAGTGTAGAGGGACCCCGATCTGGGGCTCTGTATGCACGCTCACAGAAGCACTCACTCACAGGCGTATCAGTAAGCTAGGAGAGCCCACAGTTTTCTCCTCTCAGATTTGGGTCCCCTGTTTGGCCATTAGAGTAAGGGGTCCCCATCATGACCCCCCTCACCACCACCCCCACCTCCTGCTGCCAAGGAGCCGGGGGAGGTGCAGCCCAAAGTACAGTTTGCACTCAGATCCCGGCATGTCCGAGGGGTGTGTGTGTGGTCTGGATCCAGTCTGTCCCAGCTCACAGGTGGTCCCCTCTAGACCAGGAAGCCACAAAGTTGATTTTCTGGCTTCAGATGCCTATCCACTTACCAGTTTTGTTTTGGATCTTCTGCCCTTCAGAAACACTGCACACTGGTGCTGCCATCTTGGAGTCTGTTCACAAATTTAAAGACTCATGCTAACCTTTGTTGATAAGCAGCACGTCAAGTTAAAACATGAGATTTGCTGATATAATGTGTTTGAAAAAAAACTCAATGTGTTTAGAGACTTTAAAGATGTTTATTTTTTGTGCATCTGTTTAGGATGTATGTGTGAGTGTGAGCATGTATGGTCATACTGTGTAAGTCGGATGACAGCTTTTTTTGCCTCCCCCCCCCCCCCCAACATTGTTTACAGTGAACAGATGACAGCTTTTTGGAGCTGATTCTCTCTCCACCTTGCTTTGAGGCAAGATCTTATTTCTCTACTCTGTATGCTTTAGATTAGCTGGCTAACAAACTTGTGAGTGATTCTCCTGAATTCTCAGAAGCTTCACCAGTGGTTATGAGTTGAGGCTGATAACAACAGTGATCTGTGAATGTGAACATACAAGTTTGTTCAAATCTGTACAAACCTGATTGTTTGACATGTACATCTCCTCCATCTAGTAAAAAGCACAGTGCTTTCTCATTAGGATTCATGACCTTTCTAGTCACAGGTTTTGTCCTGGCTTACAGAAGTAGACATGAATATACTCTTTTAGAGCAGGCCTTAAATCCAATTGGAAAGCTCTTGGTCTCACCCATGACAGCAGAGTCACTATTGTGCAAGCAGACACATCTTGCCTAACATGTTGGTATTTTAGCACACAGGGTCTATAACCAAGTAGGAATGTTGGAGACAGTTTTCTACCAGTAGCCTGCCTGGTCCCCTCTGCAATACAAAAGCCAGCCAGTGGGCAATACCTGTTGGACCTTTTTTCTTTTAATTAACCCAGCCCTGGTTGAGTAACAAAGTCTTTAGAAGTACCATGTATCATACCTTGTTGTCTCTCCAAATCTTCAAAACACTCAGGTAGCATTATGTCATGTGTATAACAAAACCTTTTCCAGAGGATAGGCAGGACAAGGTAACATCCTGAGCCACCATCCTCTAACAATTAGTGAGGTTACAGAGAAGACTCTGAAAGTCTGTGAAAGTGGGTGAAGCACTCTGAAAGTCTGTTGTCTGTCCTCAGCAAGTGTCAGGTGAGCCCGGAAGTTCAAAACTAAGAAGATACTAAAGTCACACATAAAGAGGGTCTCAGACAGCATGGAAAGGTTCAGTCCATTCGGATCAGTTGCTTTCTCCCCAGATCAAGGTTGGGTACAATGCATGGATAAGAGATGCTGACTTAATTACCTCCCTCCATAGTCGCTCTGAGCCACTGTATGTCCATGTCCTGGAGCTCCTCCATGAAGCTTCCTGTAAGGGTTTCTCTATACCTGATAAACTCAGTGGGCCTGACTTGATCTGCTCAGACTGACTCGGGGGGCAATACCTGCTGGCTCCCTTGGGAAGAGTGGCCCTAGGTTGGCATAGTGGCTTGTAGCCTCTCCAGTCACCACACCTGGCTGTTGGGGGAATGCCTGACTAGGCAAGCCATCTTCACTCCTAGGATAACCTTTTCCTTCTCTAGTCTGGGAGGATAATTACCCACCCTTGGGACAGGCGTGGTCATCTTTACTTGTTTTGTTGTATCATGATTTTTTTTTTTTTTCTGTGAACTGTTCCTCAGGCTTTAGACAAACTACTTAGCACACAGTTTGGCTTTTATCAACTTTTTCCTTAGGGACTCCAGCTCAACACAAATCTTGCCACATTTGTCTTTGGGTAACCCTGACAGACCTCTTCCTTCTGCTTTACCCTTTTCTTATTTCCTCTAACTTGTTCTTTTACTTTATAGATACTCTTTACATGCTGCTCTAAGTCACTGAGTGCTGTGAAAGCCTTTCCTACTTTATAAAAGATCTTGTGTCACGAAATGACTCAGCTCCATACCAGCCGTGAGGTCCATGCTCGATCAACCTTTTCTTTAACTCCTCTGTGAACACAGTTCTATCTGGCCTAGTGAACTGGATTTCGGACACAGCTCCTCTTATTCCTAGTTCCCTCAATAGTGTCTGTCCCTCCTCTGTGGTTCTCCAATTCCTCAAATTTATGGGAACTTTAGATAGAGATAACCAAGTGTTTCTAATGGCTTTCATAAGCCAGTCCACCAGGGACCAGTTTCCCTCATACTGTGACAGGTTATGTAGCCTTTGCTTTAAGGAGGAGTGGGAAGTTCCATTACTCACTTTCCTGCCTCCACAGAAGTCAGACTGATCCTATATACTCCAGTATCTACACCTTCACAAGCCACGCTGAGACAGGCTCTGTCATTGCTTGTTTGAAAAGCTTCCCCAATTTCAGCCGCTCAAGAGCGGAGTATTTCCAGATCACACTAATTTCTTGCATTGGACCATTGTTAATACCCCTGTCTGCCCTCCAGTTTACAGATTTCCTCAGAGCTGAAGAGATGGCTCAGTGGTTAAGAGCACTGTCTGGTCTTCCAACGGACCCGATTTTAATTCCCAGCACCCACATGGCAGCTCAAGACTGTCTTCACTTCCAAGGGATCTGACACCTTCACACTGATGCACATAAAATAAAATTAAATAAATTAAAAAAAAAGAAGTGCTCTACAGATTTCCTCTTTTTCTATTAAAGGTGGACCTGAGGGATATCTTTTATTGCTTTTACTCTTCTTCCTCACTCAATCTTCCCGTGGGTTCCAAGTTCTGAGAACCAAGGACGGGCTTTTGAGCATAGATCTGACTGTTTTTCTGCCTCCCAGGAAGCAGCACCTTTGTCTTGTGCTCTCGTTTTTCTAATTTGCCAGATCAGAGGCTAGCACAGAGGATGCTGCCACATCTCTCTTTCTTGTTGCAATTGCTCCTTGATGCAAACAGCTTTCTGCTTGGCTGCCATCTTGGCCTCAGATGCATTTCTAAGTACGCACAGCAGAGGCCAGGCAACCTCTGCCGATGCTGCCGACACAGTCTTGACCTTGTACACTAATCTTAAAGACTGCAAAACTCCCCCTAATTCCTTAACTGTTTCAGGCTATCTCCAGTGTTTATCCAGCAGGTGTGCTACCCCATACCACATCAATGAAGACTCTCTCCTGGGACTCCTCCCACAGATACTTGTTCCTGGTGGATCAGCCTCAGTTGCGTGTTTCACTACTCATAGCAAGAACCATGCCGTAGCATCATTATCTTCTTAACGTGCTGAGCGTGTGCGAACTGATTCAAATGCACTCAAATAATACAAATGTGATACAAAGGATAAAAAAGTACATTAAGGGGTTGAGTCTTATTTTGCTCTTGATCCAGGACAATCATATATAACATTTATTACTTTCTAAATTATATGTAAGGATTGTAGGGTACCCAAGTGGATGCACAGTTTTTTCCTACAATTTGAGTTTTGTTTTTTGTTGTTGTTTTTTTGACATTATCTTATCTAGTGTGGAGTGGCTTTAAATTTTCTATGTGGCCAAGAACTTCTGCTTCTAGCTCCCAAGTGCTGGGATTACAGGTGCTTGCCTGGCCATATATGTATAAATTAAAAAAAACTTATATAAATGAAAATAAAAATAAAAAATATAAAACCAAATATATATACATATTTATATATAAGACAGAGTTTCTCTGTGTAGCCCTGGCTATCCTGGAACTCACTGTGGTGACCAGGCTGGCCTCTTAACTCACAGGTGCCTGCCTCCCATGTGCTGGGATTAAAGGCATGTGGTGCCATTTTTAAGTGACTCACTTTGTTTTCTTTCAGGAATGCGCCTGGCTCTGGCTGATGCTGGTGACACTGTTGAAGATGCCAACTTTGTGGAAGCTATGGCAGATGCAGGTATCCTCCGTCTGTACACGTGGGTAGAGTGGGTTAAAGAAATGCTTGCCAATTGCAGCAGCCTCAGGAGTGGACCTGCCAACTCGTTCAATGATCGTGTGTTTGCCAGGTAATCCTGGGCTAGTGCTGTGCCATGGGTGTCTGGTTTTTCGGGTGTCTGCTTTTCCTTTTTTTCTAAGATAAGTTAAATAATAGCAGTAGTTGCTATTTGTCAAGGGCCTCCCTCTGCTGGGCGCTTCATGTGACTCTCCTTAATGCAGCCTCAGGCACTAAGAGCATAGCTGCCTTAGCGTTAGAGATGTGAAAACTGAGGCTTAGCCTTTTTCATTAAACACCTTGATGTGGTAATAGGAGGCGTGGGATATGAAGTTGTCTATATCTTGTAAACCTCTCTGTATTACTTTTCCCTAACTGTCTCGTATTACAGTAGGATAAAATGGTGACAGGAAAAATAAGAGCAAATAAGAAATAACTTCCAAAAAAGTTCAGGACATTTGTTGGCCTTGTGCTGGGAGGGATCCTCAGTGCTAGTGCTACAAAAATGAGTCAGACTTGCTGGAAAGGCAAAGCTCTACTAACTGTGAATTCAGTAATGGGTATAAGGAGGACTCGGCAAGCATGGGAAGTCTGGGTTTCTTGAAAAAAAAACAAACAAACTAGATAATAGTCTTGCAGGGAAAGGAGAAAATGTACAATCCCTGGGAAGGTGTGGTATCTGAAGTACATATGTAGGTCAGAGACAAGAGATGAAAGAGATCAGGGCCAGGTCAGGTTAAACTAAATCTGGGGAGAGAGCTGTTTCCTCACAGCTGCTATCTGCACTTGACGTGCAACGCCGTAAATCCTGGGTGCTTCAGTTAGGTGATGTTCATAGTGTGTTTAAGCATCACTAACAATGTTTTTATTGAGGAAGTGTTTGGGGAGACAGGGTCTCACGCTACCCTAGCCTGGCCTTGAACTTAATACAGTCCTGCCTCAACCTTCCAAGTACCTGGATTACAGGCCACATGTCCAGCTCCACCAAGAAACCAAACAACAAAATACTGTTGAGTGTGTTATCTTAAATAGGGGCCTGAATAAACAGTGAAAACTGACATTGCATACAAGTGGGTAAATAGACTTACAGTTTTAAGGAGGACAAAGTAGTTTTGCATTGGGCAATTTTCTTAAAACCAAAACTTTAAAAAGACTGTGTGTGTGTGTGTGTGTGTGTGTGTATGAGAAAATAGCCTCAGGCATTGGTGCTTACCTTCATCTTGTTTGAGACAGGGTCTGCTTTGTAAGCCAGGCAGCAGGACTGGGGGGTCCTGGGATTCTCCTGTCTTGGCTTCCCCTCTTACTTTGGTGTGCTGTTATGACAGAAGTGTATTGCATCATCTGCCTTCTGTTGGGATCTTGGCTTTGGAACTCAAGCCCTCGTTTTGTATAGCAAACCCTCACTGAGCCATCTCCTTGGTCCTTGTATTGAACAACTTGTAATGCTCTTGGTGTCATATTCATTTTACTGGTTATTGGTCTATGTGTCAGATATATAATACATAAATATGTCATTTAAATGTAAGCATACCATAATATTATGAAATATGTAAGATATATAGTTGCCTTTAAACTGAATAGATTTTCTTTCCCTATTCAATAGTGAAATGAATGCAGGAATTATAAAAACAGATCAAAACTATGAAAAGATGATGTTTAAAGAAGCTTTGAAAACAGGGTTTTTTGAGTTTCAGGTATGCTATTCTTTTGGTGTCTAAAATATATAAGCACTAACACAGTAGATTTCCTTCTTTTTCTTTTTGCCATGAAATAATTGCATGTCCATAGTATAGACTGAGACGCTTCAAAGAGTTTCTGATAAGCGTTCTGATAAATTATGATTCTAAAGTAGTTTTCTTTGACATTGTATCTGTGGTATCTATTTAGATAGAAAATTCTGTTCTTATTTTACTCATGAGCATTAAGGAGAGATCTTTTTCCACTTAGGCATGTGTCACTGTGTCCTGCTGCACAAAAGCATTTTAAATTGATAAGTACAAAGGCAAATGTGTAATTAATTGCCATCACCATGAAAGCAAATGCTTTCTGAGTTTTTCCACAAGGTGTCAGTATTTTTCCAAGTTAGGCATGTCAAGGGCCAGTGTAGCTTTACTCAATCAGGTCTGTAAAATGTCATTGTTGGGATTTATGTAACTCCGCTTTAAGAGGTGGTTAAATAGGACCAAATGCTGAGCATAGAAACATTGTATTCATACCCCTTTATGTAAATGTTGCTTTGGGCACTGCTTAGAAAAGAGATGTAGCTTTATGTCTCACTGACATGAAAATGCCTTAACATTGCCGGAAAGAGAGAACGCTGAGCATGGTGGGCTTGTGCTGGTAATCCTAGTGCTTGGAAGACTAAGGCAAGAAGATTTCTGTGAGTTTGAGGTTAGCCTGGACTAAAGAGTGTGCTTATAAAAATGGAGGCAGGGCATAAAAAACCTGTCTCTGAAACCCCAAAAATTCTGATTTTTTTTTTTTTTTTATCTTTATCTTGAAGTCAGGAAAATTGAAACAATTTTCTGGTTTGTTTTAAACCCAGGGCCTTGCATGTGCTAAACATGTACTCTTGCTACTCAGCTTCCCAGCCTTCTTGCTTGAGAAACATTGATATAAAGATTTAATATTCTCTCGATAAGAGATTGTTTTTATGTTGTAGAGTTTAAAAAATAAATTGAAGTGTTTATAATAATTTTTAAAAGACTAATCCTTAATGTATTAAAACCAAGAAACTGAATTTGTCATCTTTTTTAAAGATGAGGAAAATAACAAACCATTTAAAATTTTGTATAGGCTGCGAAAGACAAATACCGTGAACTGGCCACAGAAGGGATGCACAGAGAGCTTGTGTTCCGGTTTATTGAAGTTCAGACAATCCTTCTGGCTCCATTCTGTCCGCATTTGTGTGAGCACATCTGGACACTGCTGGGAAAGGTGTGTCACTGGGTTAAAATGTCCCAGGCAGTATGGTTTGATTTTAGTAAGTGTTGTGATAATGTCATTACTTAATGAGAAGTTCACGAATAATAATAGATTCAACATCATAATTCTAATAGGTTGAAAGATCCATACAAGACAGACACTGTATTTGCATTTGTGCATACACAATCTATATTTGGTAAAAATGTGATCCTATGTATGTTGTGTACTATTTAATTCCTATCTTTATTTTGAGTATCTGTTTGAATTTGAGATGTATGTTTGAATGCATGCATGTGATTAATATTGTTCTTTCAGTGGTTAAAAAAAAGGTGGAAATATTTTAGAGACTTAAAAATATCAGAACAATGTGATTATAAACAAAAATATAAGGGTATATTTATATAAATGTTCTTGTTTTATATAAAACCGGCACATATAGGGCATATATATGTATACGTGTGTGTGTGTGTGTGTATAAGTATATTTGTGTTTTGTGTTCCTTTCCAGCCTCTTTAGCCAGGTGTTAGTGTTTTTCAGTCTATGAGCAAATGCAGAAATGTGCTAGTGATCTATATGCTGAATAGTCATACTTTTAATATTGGATGTATTAATAGGATAGAAACAGAGCATGCATAATTTATATAATAATGATTAAATTTAGGCAAATTAGCATTACATAATTTTCTTTGAAAGTGAGCATATGTGTGTGGGTATTAATATGCTTGTACAAATGGATGCTAATTAAGAATGTAGAGTCAGACTTCACAGCTTGAGTTCTAGGGAACATTAGATCAGGGACTGTGGAAGTGTGCTATGTGTAGTCAGGTTTGAACTTGGGGCACACGAATACAGATGGTAGCTGTGGTGTAAAACTGTAAGCAAGGCCTGGAAAGCAAGTGTTGTTTAATCTCACTCAACAATCTTGGTGTTTTGTTTTTTTATTTTTATTTTTTCCTTTAAAGCCTGATTCAATCATGCATGCCTCATGGCCTGTGGCAGGTCCTGTGGATGAATCCTTGATCCGTTCCTCACAGTATCTTATGGAAGTAGCACATGACCTTAGGTTACGGCTCAAGAATTACATGATGCCAGCTAAAGGGAAGGTGAGGTTATCCTTTAAACAGTTTTTAAATAAAGATCATTCCTTATGATATATGGTCAGATAAACTCATGAAAATTAAGTGATTAAAATGGCAGTACTGTACATATGGTGGATATAGCTCTAAAGCATGTATGTTCTAATTTAAAGGTCTGGAGCATGTATGTACTAACTGTTAAGGGTCTGGAGCATGTATGTTCAAACTGTTAAGGGTCTGGAGCATGTATGTACTAACTGTTAAGGGTCTGGAGCATGTATGTTCAAACTGTTAAGGGTCTGGAGCATGTATGTACTAACTGTTAAGGGCCTGGAGCATGTATGTTCTATCTTAAGGGTCTAGAGCATGTATGTTCTGTTAAGGGTCTGGAGCCTGTATGTACTAACTGTTAAGCGTGATGGTCTAGGTACTGAGTGTTCTCATCTTTGGTTTACACAAGACCCTGTGTTTTTCCTTTCTTTTCCTGTATAGAAGACTGACAAGCAGCTACCACAGAGGCCCTCACACTGCACCATCTATGTGGCAAAGAACTACCCTGTCTGGCAGCATGTCACCCTGTCGGTCCTGCGAAGCCACTTTGAGGTGATGCTGATTTCCCTCAGTACTGTTGTCTGCTTAGGATATGTTTGCTTTTAGAAGGTTAGCAGTATGGGGAGGAGCAGACAGGTGGTCCTTTTCAATCCTCTCCAGGCAGAGAGTATCCTCTCTTATCCTTGGTAGATACATGGGTGTCTCAACATTTCTGAAGCTTTCTTAAAAAAAATATACTGTTCTCAACATTTCTGAGGCTTTCTTAAAAAAAATATACTGAACCTAGTTTTTTGTAATTAAAACATGTTTTTATTCTTCTGCATGTATAGTTAAAATGATAAAGCACAGGGACAGAATTTACCTTTTGAATTTATTGTGACTTTAACGGTGATTGGCTCCATGAAGGCTCAGCTTTGTAACATTTGGAGTACATTGAAGCTTTGCTCTTTACTATTTAAAAATTTGATGTATAATTACTTATGGGATCATCTCTTAAAAATGTCAGGTCAATACCTACGAAATGATATAGTTCCGGTTATAGGAAGCCCAGTGTTTAACTTAGTCCTAACTTTTTGTTCTTTCTTTATTTTTATTTTTATTTTTTTGAGGCAGGGTCTTACTGTGTAGCCCTGACTGGAGTTTGCTGGTAGACCAGATGGGCCTGAAGCTTACAGAGGTCCGCTCACTCCGCCTCCCAAGTGTTGGGATTAAATATGTGCCACTACTCTTTGCCTTAACTTTTTGTTTGTTTGTTTTTAAGGCAAGGTTTCTTTGTATAGTCCTGGCTGTCCTGGAACTTGCTCAGTAGACTAGGCTGGCCCTTGAACTTAGATCTGCCTGCCTCTTTTGAGTGCTGGGATTCAAGGCGTGAGCCACCGCTGCCTGGCTCTAACTTTTGTTTTAAAAAACATTTAATTATTTTATGTGTATGATTAAAATATGAAATATGTATATTAGTTTAACTATGTTACCTGTATGTAGTTATGTCTATGTACCATATATGTGCCCGAACATTGGTGATATATGATAAGCGATTTGTTTTTTTCTTTTTTTGGAGTAGATAGAAATGATACTGTTTTTAGCATCAGAAACTCTAGGGAATCTTTTTTTCTTTACATTTGTAAAGAAGAGTGTTATTTCCTTTTTTTTAAAATAAAGAATTATTTACTTAAGTATCTTAGGGCTTTGTCTGTATGCATGTCTGCACACCGGAAGATGGCATCAGATCCCATTATAGATGGTTGTGAGCTGCCATGTGGGTGCTGGGAATTGAACTCAGAACCAGTGCTCTTAGCCCCAAAGTCATATTTCAGGGCTAGAGAAATGGCGTTTGCCAAGGATCTGGATTTGATTCTTATCACCTAATTTAGGCAGCTCACAACTGCCTGTAACTCTAGCTCCAGGGGAATTTGATGCCTCTCACTTTCGTGGGCACCTGCTTTCATGTGCACATATATACACAGACATACACAGAATTGGAGAGAAAAAAAATCTCCTCCAAAGTAGTCATATGTTTCGTATAGGAAATGTATTACCACCCACGGGTGCAGTGGTGCACACACCTGTAATACCAGCACTCAGGGAGGCAGAGGCAGGTGGATCTCTGAGTTCAAGGCCAGCCTGGTCTACTGAGTGAGTCCAGCACAGCCAAGGCTACACAGAGAAACTCTGTCTCTAAAAACAACAACAACAACAACAAAAAGAAAGAAAGGAAGGGAATGGGGCAAAGCTTGGTTGCAGAGGGCCCCCAGCCTGTGTGAGGAGTTAGGTTCAAGTCCCAGTATTATAAAGCTGAACTCCACAAGGAGAACAACAGCCAAAATACCTGGGCCTGTTGGTCCTGCAGAGACTGATACTCTAACTAAGGACCATGCGTGGAGGGGACCAAGACCCTTGTTCAAAGGAAGCCCATTGGCTGCTCAGTTTCCAAGAGGGTTCTCTAGTAAGGGGAGCAGGGGCTGTCTCTGACATGAACTCAGTGTCTGGCTCTTTGATCACCTCCCCCTGGGGCCGGGGTGCATCCTTGCCAGGCCACAGAGGAAGACAGTACAGCTAACCTTGATAAGACCTGATAAGCTAGGGTCAGAGAGAAGGGGAGGAGGTCCTCCTCTCTCAGGGGACTAGGGAAAGGGCATAGGGGGAGAAGAGGGTGGGTAGGTAGGACTGGGAGGAAATGAGGGAGGGGGCTGCAGCAGGGATACAAAGTGAATAAATTGTAATAAATATATAAATAAATTAAAAAAAAGAAATGCATTGCTTTCCATTTTAATATGGCCAATAAAATTAAGATCTTTGAACTTGAAGACAAGCTCTTTATAAGAGTGCACCAGGTAAGCTTGTCTCCAGGAGGGGCTGCTTTTATTAAGGAAGATAAATATTCAGTATACCATGCTGTTTCTCATTTGGACTGACAAGTATGCTTCTTCCATTCGGAGAGGAAGGTCTTTCTGCATCAGCCACTGAACTTAAACTTGATGATGCTGGCCTAACAACCCTTCTCTAACAGCTAGCTGAGGCCACCTTCAGTATCTGGCACAGTCCCTGAAGCATATCCGTGGTCTTGCATCACCTTTTAAATATTTTTTTTACATCCCTCTCCTACTCCCATTTTTAGGCCAATGGTGGAAAATTGCCTGATAACAAAATCATTGCCAGTGAACTAGGCAATTTGCCAGAACTGAAGAAATATATGAAGAAAGTTATGCCATTTGTTGCCATGATTAAGGTAGGTGAGTGTGGACCACAGCTGTGGCCACTTGAGAAGTGGCCAGCTAGGACAGGAGAGGAAAAGGGGAAAGCTCAGCACAATCTCCCCCAGTGACATGCTAAAATAGACTTTTCACTCAGTAACTGTGAGACATGAATGGTCAGATTTTGAATTTACCTGTAGAAAATATGTGAAAATATATATTTACCTGAATATGTGAAAATATGTATTCCAGAAGAAAAGTAGGCCCAGAGTTGTACCGAATCACTCCCAAGCTCTGCTTTCCTTCCTTTCCAGTTTTGGGGCAGAAATACATTGTTTTAGCGGATGTTAGGGTATTATCATTCCTTTGACATGAACCACATTTGAACATTTCTGTAGCTTTAGCTGAGCAGCATGAAATTACAGTGATAGTGGTTAGATCTGGGTTAGTGGATAGATCTGTGACTGTTGATATTTCTGAGCTCAGTGTCAGATTTTTCTTTTATTTTTAATTAATTTTTTGAAATAAATCTCACTATATAGTCCTGGCTAGCCTGGACTTTCCTTGTTGTCCTTAAGCCCATAGAGATCTGCCTGCCTCTGCCTCTTTTTTATTTTTTTCCCTATCTGAGTCAAGGCTTCTCTGTGTAGTCCTTGGCTGTCCTGGAATTCACTTGTAGACCAGACTGGCCTCAAACTCAGAGATCCTCCTGCTTATTCCTTCCGTATCCTGGAATTAAAGGTGTATGTCACCATGTCCAACAGTAATAATGCTTTTGATTTGCCAAGAAAAAAATTAATGGTTTTGCAAAGGTTGAAAATGATTGATGAATCTGGGAATAAGAAAGTAGCTTTCTTGGGCTGGGAATGTGGCTCATATGATAGAGCTTGCCTAGCGTGTCCAAAGCTGTGGGTCTGATCCCTAACATCACATTAAGCCAGATTTGGTGCACACTTATAATTCCAGTACTTAGGCAGTGGAGGCAGGGGGATAAGAATTTCAAGTAGGTACATAATAAGTTGAAAATCAGTGTGGGCTACATGAGAGCCTGTCCCTAAAGAATGTTGCTTTCTAGTACTTTTATGGAAAAGGAAACAGCTTAGGTGATACGTTACTCCATTTTCTGCTGCTATAACAGAGCACCACAGACGAGATACTGTCCCCATTTTTATGATGTTGGCAGCTAGATGTAGTGCTTTGCAGATGTTAGGCAGGCGTCCTACAATTAGGTGACTTCCCTGGCCAAGGCTGGGTCGTTCGTATAAACACTGGGAGTTTACTTGGGTTGTGCTCCTGTAAGTAGGGAAGCTCTGAGCCGTGTCACGTGTGAGAAGAGCAGTGTGTATGGACCCGTGACTGGCCTCCCTGTGGAAAGGCACTGGCCTACTGTAGACGGCAAAGTGAAGGAGGAGTAGTGTGGGGCCCTCCCCAGGAATGGACCACATTGTATTACACAGCTGTAGCGGTGATGATGAAGTTGGCCTACTAAGGTTTTGCTGTGAGTAGCAAATATGTAATTTGAAGAAATTTAAAAATGAATTAATTTTTGAATATCACAAGATTATCTGAATATCTTTATAGAATGACAGTGTCTAAAAAAAAGAGAATGGCAGTGTCAGTTTTTCTTTAAGCTTTGAAGGAATATCTTTGGGAATTTTAATATTTGTTATCTTGGAAAATTTAAAAAATTATTAGCTCAAAAAATATTTCATAATTTTTAAAAATGATTTTTGGTCTGTAAAATAAGTCATATTTTGGTCTTGACAGTAAGTCATCTAAAACAGTTGTAAAATCACATTTGTTTTCAACATCTGAAAAGCCCACGCCTTCTAGTCTTTTCAGTATTGCCTTAACTCTCATCTTATTTCAAATGGCCATTATTCTGAGCAAGTAATTTCATTAGCAAGAAAACATTGATAAGGGAGACCCATGAGTCAAAGGCCTTTCCTTTACTTACTGAAAGGTAAAGATTTTATCAGTCAAGAAAATGATTACCTAGGAAAAATAGATTGTTTTTAACATGTCTTTAATATGATTTTGTTTTTCAAAACCATTTTCCTATTAGGAAAACATGGAGAAAAACGGCCCTCGAGTCTTAGATTTACAGTTGGAATTTGATGAGCAGGCAGTACTTATGGAGAATATAGTCTACCTAACAAATTCTCTTGAGGTAAGAGGGCCAGGGATTGTAGTTAATTACTGCGGTTTTTGATAAAAACACAGGCTAGGTCTGTAGCCTGCTAGGATACTTTTCATAAGCTTCATCTTCTATGTTTAGTACTTTTACCAAAGAAATAATTAATAAATGTTTTTGAGATGAAAACAGATAAATGGATATAAAAGTTACAAAATAAAATGAACTGTTACCTTATTTGTCAATAAGCCTTATACATAAAACATGGTCTATATGTGGCTAGGAATTTCCCCTACATTAAAGCAGTCAAGAGAATTCCTAGCGTGTGCATAGACAAACAAGACAAGAAAACCCAGAGCCCCCAAACCAGAGTGGCATTTTGTATTTAGATGCCTCAAAAGCCTTCCTAAATTCTGAGTTGTCCCTCCTTCAGATCTCAGAGTCACAGAATTGGCTTAATTATAATCTGTAGTTCTGTAGACTGAAATGTAGGTACATTCTCAGTCACAACTTACACAGAATCTAAAAATTCTTTCTCTTAAGGCTCAGGCAAAAGGAAAACTAATTTGCTTTAGAATACTGTTTAGAAGACTAGAATGTGGTTCTAATGATAACAAAGACACTAAAAACCATGCAGGTTTAGAGCAACTGAGAACTGTTTCATGGAACACAGAGCTAAAGGAGAGTTCTACATGAGAATTTGCTTTATTCATTAGTACTTTGCATTTGTTGCTGGTTATTGTACCCAGAGCCTTGTGTTTGCTAAGCCTGTTGAACATGAAGTTAAAGATTAGTAGATATCTGTTTTATGTGTATCTCTAAATGCTCATATGTATATATATATATATTCACGTAGGTCAGAAACTGTGGTTGGGTCTTTCATATGCATAGTAGGCACACAGCACAGTGCACCTACTAAGGATCTGCAGTTTGTTCCAGGTTCAATGTAAATCATGTATTTAGTAAATACGTGTTGGGGACTGGAGATGTAGCTCAGACGGATAGCAGTTGCTTAGCAATGCTTTGGACTCTGGGCTGCATGTTTAGTACTTACAGTTAAAGCTGTGTTTCTATTTGTAACAATACATCTAAGTACGTAGTTATGATGCAAATCAGTTCTTGAGTGTTCTGGCCTCTTATAGCCAGCACAATGGGTACCAAATACACGATAAAGAATGCTTGAGAATTCTGCTTATGTAGCTTCTCAAATGATGAACTTTGGAGCGTCTGCTTTTGTAGGTGGAAGGCTTTCATGTGGCTTTCCTCTTCATGTAGCAGGTAGATGCCCGATTTTGATGACTGAATAAGGAGTAATGCCATGAGACAGCTGGGGTGAATGTTGATAACATTGTAGATCTCATTTAACATTTAGAAGGAAAACAATACAATTGTAGAGATCATTTCATATGAAGTGGAGAAATCAGTCTGCTGTTAATGAAATGAGGTGGTGGTTCATCTCAGTTGTACAAAGCGCCTCTGATGACGTTTGGTTCCATCCTCTTAGCTGGAGCATATAGAGGTCAAGTTCGCCTCTGAAGCTGGAGATGGAGGCAGGGAAGATTGTTGTCCTGGGAAGCCGCTTCATGTCTTCAGAACAGAAGTAAGTTGAAGAAGCCATGTTGAGTTGTTGCCTCTTAGGCCTAGAAGAGACTTAGAGGTCCTTACACTAACAGCCATCACTGATAGGTGGAGGGAACTGAATATGAAGAGACTTAGAGGTCCTTAAACTAACAGCCATCACTGATAGGTGGAGGGAACTGAGTATGAAGGGCTGGAGGTGGGGCTGGGCTGGGGGTGCCCTGATGGTCTGGGCTGGGGGTGCCCTGATGGTCTGGCTTGTGCAATGCTACTGTCCTGACTTTATTCCTGCGTAGTGTTAGGTATTTGTAGTTTAAAAAACAAAGTAAGATGTTCTCAACCAGGTTTTTATTGAAAGAAAAGAAAACAAAAAACCCAACCTAGCTGTGGGTAAGAATTTTAAACAGTGACAAAGCTTTCAAATGTCCCATTCCGACTGTTTAACTGCTGCACGACGCTTTTTGCTTTTCGGTGTAAACCAGGCAGATGCATCATCTTGATGTTGGAATTGTCCCCTATCTCTTATTTTTTTGGTCATTGTTGGTATAAGTATAAAGGTCTTATAGATTCTCTTTAGCTTCCAAGAATCATTTCAGATTTGGACTACGGTTATGATTCCATAGAATGAGAGATGATGTAGTGTTGTTACTGTGACCACATTTTATTGCAAACAGTCTATTTTAGAAGAGTAAGCTAGTCACAGTCCTGGACACCTTCTGAGTTTATTATTTGGTGATGATTTTCTTGTCTCACAGTGTAGCTTGCAGAAGTGCAGTCATTTGGGTGGCAGAAATGAGTAAGTGAGGTGTTCTTTATACAGCTGTGATATTCTCCTTGGGATAGGGAAGTCATGTTTAGAAAGTGACCTGTAAGAGAGAAGGTGAACAAATGGCAGTTATGGAGGAGAAAGTATGGTTATTGTTATGGTCTGTCGCCAGTGTTGATACATGCAGTTGTAATGCGTCTTGCCAAGGCATCTGGGTGTAAACATGAACTTACACAATTCTTTTTTATATTTGATTGTGTCTTGGTCATGTTTAGAGTACAGAATTAGAAATGCATTTGATGGGTATTGAAATGTCGTAATTGAAATCGCTATTGTCTTTGGCAATATTCAAGTTTGATATGTCCTAACTTACACTAACTCTTCTAGCCTGGTGTGCCAGTTTCCTTAGTAAATCCGCAGCCATCCAATGGCCACTTCTCAACCAAAATCGATATCAGGCAAGGAGATAGCTGTGACTCCATAATCAGACGCTTGATGAAAATGGACCGAGGAATCAAAGGTAAAATGGTTTCCTTGAAATTCCCACTTAACAGTCACTCATGTATTGATGGGTTGTAAGTAGAAGGGACAGACAAAGATTACGGACAGCAGTGTAGTACCATGGGAAGAGAACTGGGCCCAGAATTGGATACCTAGATTCTTTTGGGTTGTTTGTGGTTAGGTAGTTTGGTAACTTTGCTTTGTCAAGCTCATATTGCCAGGCTTGGGCAGCAAAAGTTTTTACCTACTGGGCCATCTCACCAGCCCAGCATAAACGTTTACTAAAGATATTTATAAATCTCAATAGTAATCTGATTTACTGAACTGTATACAGGGTGGCCATTCTGTTTAAAACAGAATACTTGAATTCACTATCGAATGTGTCTTATGTTCTGCTGTGTTTTTTTCCTGTCTTTTGGACAAATGTTGAGTGTCTGCCTTGTGTGGGGTATAGGAACAATATCTGTTGTTTTGAGGATTCCACTGAGCACTGATTAGGAGCTGCATGTAGTGAAAGGGTAGGGGACTAAGCTATTGGAGCGCAAATCTTAATGGAAGGAGAGACTACCGAGTCCATAAGAAAAGTGAAGGTTCAGTGCAGGGCATGGGGGAGGTGAGATCCCCAGCTGCGCTGATTATGGGCACACTTAGGAAGAAAGCACTGTTTGGATGGGCCTTGTGAAATGGAGGAAAATGTGTTGAGGGGAAGAATGCCCACTATGTTTCACCATGTTTATCGTTAGCCATGGTGTACTACATGAGGAATTTTATTATTTGTAAACATGGATTTAAATTATAGTAAAATTTATAAGTATAAAATGTACCAGGTTTGTTTTTTTCTTTTTTGTTTACAATGGGCGCTATAGCTCAGGCTGGCCTTGGATTTCTGAGCCTCCTGAGTGCTGGGATTATAAGCATGGCCTGACATTCTTGGCTGTTAGAGTCATTTTCCAGGTCTCTGAGCGCATTCATATTGTCCAGCTACAGGAGTTTTCTTATTCCCACAAAGCCCTGCGCCTGCCTGCTCTCCTGCTGCCTCTCCTTGTTTCCTTCTGCTCACTGTGACACTCTGCCTCTTCTGCCTGGTCTCCTGAGTGGCTGGCATTACAGCATGTGCTACTTCCCCAGCAGCATTTTTCCTGCCTTCCGTCTTTGTTTTCTTTTTTTGTTTTTTCAAGGCAGTTTTTCTGTGTAACCCTGGCTGCCCTGATACTCACTCTGTAGACTAGGCTGGCCCTTGAACTTAGAGATCCACCTGCCTCTGCCTTCCCAGTGCTGGTATTAAAGGCGTGCACCACCATTGCCGGGCTATTCTTCTTGTTCAGCTTATTTCACATAGATTGGTGTGGGGAGATGGCTTACTTGGTAAAGTGTTTGCTGTGCAGACAAGATGGCCTGAGTTTGGATCCCCAGCACCTACATTCAAACAAACAAACAAACAAAACCCAGGCACAGTGACCTATGTCTGTAACCCCAATACCTAGGGACAGACAGATGGGCTTCAGATAGCCAGCCAATCCAGCTGAAACATCGAGAACCTTTCTTAATCAGTAAGATGGACAATGATAGAGGAAGATGCCCAGCATTGACCTCTGGCCTCCACATACACATGCTCATGTGAGTGTGCCCACATGCGTGCGTATACCACACACACACACACACACACACACACACACACACACACACACACACACAGTTTTCCAAGATTCATCCACATTCTTAAAATTGTATTTTTTATTTTATGTGTGTATGTATGTGCACCAGCACAGGTGTCCATGGAGGCCAGAAGAGGTGTCAAAAGATCTCCTGTAATTGGAGTTTCGAGCCACTCAGTGTGGGCACTGGGTCCTGGGCCCGGGTAGAAGCAGCAAGTTTCTTCAGCAGTGAGCCATCTCTCCAGCCTGTCTAGGTGTTTATTATGCTTCCTTAGTCGTGAAATACTATAGAATGGTCAGCATGCCTTTGGAACAAGTAAGAAGGACTAAAAATTTGGAAAAATGAGTGTCTAGGAAGCCATGTATGCTCTTCATAATGTGTGGCTTATGTTCAGTCTTTCTCAGAGTTTGTAGTAGAAAGAACTTGTAGCCCTGAACAATATTAGAGTGGCTTTAAAAGAAAATGGGTTTTTATGTGGACCCATTGGTCCTTACGCTGAGGTTGTGGTATACTAGAGGGATGTGTCTCTGCATTGGAAATTGTATTATGAAGTGTTAAATCAGGCACAATAAGATGGATGCCTCCGTGAGTTAAGGCATTTGTTGCCAAGCTGATGGCCTGAGTTTGGTCTCCATGGTGTGGTGCAAGAAGAGAAACTTCTTTTACAAATTTCTTCTGACTTACACATGCATGCTATGGTACATGTGTGTGTACATACTCACAAAAATAAATAAATGTAATATTTTTTTTAAAGTTGTTAGATTAGCATTTTTATTAAAGATACCCAGAACACTAACAGAATTCCTCAGATCTGTGCTGGCATTGCTTTCTAGCTTTTGTCTTTTCTCATGGAATCTCTGGCATAGTTCCTATCATTTTACTCATAACAGCTGTGGATAATATCACACAGTGTTTTAAATTTGGTCTTAGTAACTGCTCTGAATTTTGGAAAAATGGATAGAAACATTAGCAAAGTTTGAAATTGGCATCTGCGTGAGAATCCACAGATGAGATCTAACCTTGAGACTTTTTATAGGCCCTCGGGTTGCTTTGATGTGTGCATATTGAGTATGTGAGATAAAAAAGCAGTTCAATTCAGTAATACACCTCACACTTGGTCTGCAGCAGTAGCAAGGAAGCAGTCCAATTAGTGCCAATTATATGGGGGGTGATTAGGATACAGGGCCAGGACGAACTTGACTCAAACCACCATTTCACTCTACGAAGGCCACTGAGCAACCCTTGGTGAGAATGACATTAGATCACTTGCACCCTTGCATGTATAAACTGATAACATGGGGTGGGTGCCTCCGTTCATGTTACCAGTCCCGGGCTTTCAGTTACTCTTATCTTTCCTCTACGTGCCTTAAGTCTCATGCAGTTGCAAACTTAAAATTTCAACATTTGTAGTGACGAGAGGGATGTGGGATAAGAATATGATGAGAGAGATCTAGGATAAGAATAGATAGGAAGGCCATGAAAAAAGGCCTACAAATTTATTGGCAGTAATGAACTACATGGCAAAACATCAAAGCAAATGTGTTTTGTCACTTAGAAGCCTGGCTGAATGTTAAGGTTTCTTTGAAATAGTTTGAATTAGAATTGGTTGAAATGATGGGAGAAGATTGTTAGAGAGAGAGCTGCAGTGAATGTTTAAAATCTGCTGGCAGAACTTGTTACTATGTTTGTAGCAAAATATTTGGTGCCACCGATGTACAGGTGAAATCACAACAGCTCTCACAGTGAATTGTACCCAGCCAGGTAAGGCGAAGGCTGTGGTAGAGACTGCCCGGCTCTCTCCTATTTTGGTTTTCAGGGCTTGTGTTTTGTCTTGGAGTAGGCTACGGATGGTCTCTGCAGAGACTGAACACTCCCAGGCAGGGCTTGCTTTTATGGCTGATGCAGGTAATTGCTCTGTAAGCTCTGAGAGCACTTCCCTAAACTTCAGCCTTTCAGTCTTTGTTTCCCAGAGAGACCAGAATGCCTGGAGGGCTGTGCTCTGGGTATGGCTGCCAGCTGCAATAATGTCTTCCTTTATCTCTTATTCCTTACAAAGACAGGCTGTGTCCTGAGACAGCACAAGGGAATGTAGCTCACACACCACCCAGCGATCTGTTTTAGAAAAGCTTGGTAGTACTATAAGAAATGTCTTTTGGCGAGAGGCAGGTACGCACAACTGGTCACACTAGGCTTAGAATGACAGACCCAGAATAAGCATTTGTGTCAGTGTTTTCCTACCACATAAAAATAAAACTGTTGATGTTGAAAAGTCTGAGAATTGCCTAAATAAATTTTTTAATTGATTGTTAAATCATAACTTTATTCATAGGGCAAGTGCTTGTTTGGTTTGGGGCTGTTTTAATCAGGAGCCACATTACTGTCTTGCACAATAGTGGACCAGACACAGGTCAGATTAGAGCTCATCTCAAAGTTGCCCCTCCATCTCCCCCTTCCTCTTCTTGATTCTCACCAGCTTGTGCTACAAACACTTCTTACCTTTGGAGAAAAAGAAGAAACAGTTTTACTGTTTCTCACAGTGATTGTGACTTCTCCAAAAATAGCTCAAAAAAAGGCCTTTCCCAAGCTGAGTGCATCCAGGAGCTCCAAAGCTTTATTAAAGCATGTAAAGATGGTTTAGACCATAGGTTGGCACTTAAAAAGACACAGTTCTTCCTCCTTCTTGGTCTTGCATTCCAGATATGTTACCCAGAATATAACTGTTTTGGCTCAGGTGTAAAGCTGGAAGCGGGTGAAGTTTACAAGATGCTATCTTTGCTTCTGACACCAGGTCCTAAGAATCTGATAAAAATGCTTGTGTTTGGCTGTTATGATCAGGTTATGTCAATGACTGTATGTAAAGACTCACATTGGTGGTCTTTTTTGCTGTAGATCTTTCCAAAGTGAAACTGATGAGGTTTGATGATCCCCTTTTGGGGCCTCGACGAGTTCCAGTCCTGGGGAGAGAGCACAGTGAGAAGACACTCATATCTGAGAATGCTGTTTTCCACGTGGACCTAATGAGCAAGAAAGTTCACCTCAGTGAGAACGGGCTGCGCATGGATGTGGGTGACACAATGGTCTATCTGGTTCATTGAGCGCCTGCAACCTGGAGCATTACTAGGTTTTTAGGGTGCTTCTACTCTGAGAACCTCAGGCCGGATCTAAACAGACACCATTTCTAACTGCTGGATTCTGTATGTAATCATAATTACACCAATTCTCCCTTGATTTCTAATCTAATAAACTTGCATTTTTCAACTTTGGGCCTCTAAGAGAAGTGGTTTATACCATGTTTGTTATTTACTTTTAACAGATAATTGCTGTTTCCTGGGAGTTTCCAACCTTTACACAAAAGTGACAGGATGCTTTCTTTTTGGTTCATTTTTATGTCAGACAGGGTCTCACGTTAGCCCAGCCGGCCTTGGGGCCCAGAGGAAGGCTTTGCTCCTTAGAGCAGGAGTTAAAGGCCATTGGGACCCAGCTCTAGAAATTGAACACTGGTCCATGCAAGAAAAGCAAGTGTTCTTAACTGTTGGGCTATCCCTCTAGCCTGCTTCTTTTTCTTTTTTTAAATAAGTAAATACACGTTTAAAAGTCAAAACTATATCCATTCACAAATGTCTTATACTATATTTCCACTTAATAACTAAACGTTATTACTTAATTTCTTGGTTATGTCTTCTGTGTTTCTTTCCAAAACAGGCAGTTAATTTATTTATACTTCAATTTCTTCCTAATACAAATAGTAGGAGAAAACATTTTTTCTATAGAATTTTATGTAAATCTTTCTATAGAAGTATATATGAAATTATTTTATACTTTGTTTCTAAAGCTAACAATATATCCTGAATATGTGGTTATGAGCATTCTTTCATGCTTCTCTTCCCCTGCCCTAAGCTGCCCTCTCTTCTTCCTTCTACCCCACTGCAAAATGCTAGTGTGAAGGTTTACTTGCCTAATCTCCTAAAAATGCACACTTACACAGATTGGAAGTAGTATTCTGTAGACTCTGTTAAGAACGTTAGTGAGCGGCTGGAGAGGAGCACCATCTAGCAGCTACACATACTTGCTGCTCTTGTAGCGGACCCAGGTTTGGTTCTTGGCACCCACAACCACCTACAACTCCAGTTTGAGGGGACCCAATACCCTCTTCTGAACTCCTCAGTCTTCTCCAATGCACATACTGTGCATAAACTGATAAAGGCACACGCACATACATGTGAAGATAAAAAATAACTGAAAAGAAAGGAAGCATGGTGGATAACCTTATGAATATATGGTGCATAGCTTTGGGAGCATCTGTTTAGAATAAACTTGTAGAAGTGAGCTCGTTTATAGGTATTTTTGTTAGCAGGTAACTGGGTGCCGCAAATACAAAGGCTCTGAGAGGGCCATCTGGCTGCATGTTGGAGCGTAAACAGCAGGGAGGCCCCATCAGACAGGCCTGGAGATGAGAGGAATGGGGTCCGCCACCTGTGGCGGAGGGGGCTGGTGCGGGGCTGGTGGGGGGGTGTTCCGTGCACTGCAGTCAGGTGAGACTGCACAGGCAGGTGTGTGGAAGAGGATGGGAACGGAGGAGCAGCCGAAGGAGAGCAGGTTCTCCAGCTCCTGAAACTTGTAGATAAGAACTTGAGGTAATGGCGGGTCGGGAGATGGTGCTCAGGATGGGATGTTTGTGCTTAGGAATAAGAAGGAAGCTGGAAACAGGTAACTAGATGGGGCCTTCTCATGGGAGCTTTTGGATTCCAGGGTGAATCTGGATGTTTTAATAGTGGAGTGCCACTATACATTTTTGAAGCAAATATATTTTTATATTTTATTTTTGGTTTTTTAAGATAGAGTTTCTCTGTGTAGTCCTGGCTAGCCTGGAATCCTGTAGACCATGCTGACTTGAACTCAGAGATGTACCTGCCTCTGCTTTGCAAGGATTTAAGGTATGCACCACCTTAAATTAATGCCTTAGTTTTTAAATATTTTGATGTAGTTCTTGAAAATGTGTTTCTTTTACACTCTTAAGAATGTGTGGACCTAACGCTACTTGCTTGTTCACTGTTCTTTAGTGTCTTGGACATCACATTTACCTTAGAGCAGTGGTTCTCAGCCTTCCTAATGTTGCAACCCTTTAATACAGTTCCTCATGTTGTGGTGACCCTAACCATAAAATTATTTTCGTTGCTACTTCATGACTGTAATTTTGTTGCTCTTATGAATCATAATACAAATATGTAATATGCAAGATATCTGAATACCACTCCTGTAAAAGGGTCATTCAATCTCAAAGGGGTTGAAATCCATGGGTCGAGACCACGGTTAGAATACCCCTAAACTTGAGGTATTATAATTAAGTTTCTAATTGTTCAGTGCTATGCTATGCAGAGTATAACTAACTGCATGTGGAAAACAACAACAAAACCTGGGTAGAACATGACCCTTCTGAGGGTCTTAAAGAATGTAATAAAAGGGTATCAGACATGGTGGCACACACCCATAATCCCAGTACCCAGGGAGGCAAAGGCAGGCAGATTGCTGTGAGTTCAAGGCCAGCCTGGTCTACAAGGAGAGCCCAGGATAGCCAAGGCTATACAGAGAAACCCTGTCTCAGCGACGTCCCCCCAGTAAAAAGAATGTAATAAAGGAACACTTAAGTACATATTCACTTTGCAAGAGGAGATGGTAGTTTGTTCCTCATGTTTCTTGTGACAGTAAATTCAGTTGTGCTGTGAGGGGTTTGTCACTAGCCACTCGAGTCTTCAGAGCACTTGAAGTGTAGCTGGACCAGCTTTTGATGTGCTGTAACTAGTTTATGTTCCAGATTTTAGAGACCCGGCATGCAAAAAAGAATACAAGATCTCAATAACAGCTCGAAAATGTTGATCAAGGGGTTGGAGCAATGGCCCGGTGGTTATGAGCACTGGTGGTTCTTTCCGAGACCCTGCTGCTATTCTCAGCGCCCATGTGCTGGCTCACATGGGACTTGACAATCTCTTCTGGCCCTGTGGGCACCAGGCATGATCATGACACAGACATTCATGCAGACACAACACCCACACATAAAATAAAACATTTAAAAAATGGTTGAATGCCAAAATAGTATTGTCTCAAATATATTTATTGGGTTAAGTTTAAGTTCATTGTTTGTTTTTTATTTTTTGTTTTTTTAACTTTTTATTTTACTTGGCTAGCAAATCACTCAATGTATTTCGGTTAGCAAGGATGTAGAGTTTTGTTGAAATTCAGACTAAACATACTTTCATTGCACCATTTGAAGATAAATTATGTTTGTTCCATTTCTAGACTTGCTAAATTTCAAAATTCCCCTTGTTAATGGTACCTGGTGACAACTTCCAGAGTGTTCCGTTTCAGCAGTACCTTCCCAGATGTCATTTCCAGAGCTGTCAGTGCAGGGCACTTCCCCTTTTTCTAAAAACGCTCTCAGAACTTTCAGTTGTAAAGACACGTTTTGGATGTTGCTAGATTTTTCCAGGGATGTATGATTCCCTCTCCCCCCTTTTGTGGTTAGAATTATATGCTTCAGTACTTCTATACGTTGAAGATAGTCTCTCCTTAATCTTTTTTCTTAGTGGGTTTCTGATCCTTTGAAGACTTTTTTTCGTGATAGGTAATCCTCAGGCTGGAAGACCTTTCTGTTCCCGAGTTTGGGTAAATTATGGAATTGTCTTATCTTTCAGGATTGAACCCCTGGTCCTGATGATGAAGCAGCTTTTTTTGTCTAGTCGGGTAGAAAAGTGCAGCTTCTGATAAAGAGACTTGGTGGGTAACAAGGTAAATACTTAGGAGAGGTATCTCTTAGATCATTTTCCCATCAAAAAATGAGTCCCTTGTTTTAAATTTTGTGTTTACATTGTATCTCCAGCAGTCTCTCCCCTCAGGTTAGAAAAAAGAGACACACTCCCCCACACCCCCTTAGGTATGTGCTCTTCTTTAAAAAGATACAATGTCTGTCAGACTGCTGTGACCTCAGGTTCCAGAATAGCAAGATAACATTCTTTTAGAGTCAGCCTTATTGTCCAGGGGAAGGGATAGCCAGATGACACAGGACACTTCTCACTGTGAGCGGGCTTGGGCAGCACTTCTCCAGGCAGCACGAGGCTGTTTCCTTGCTCAGTACACAGGTACCACTCTTCTCACACATGCCGTTTGAAGACAAGCATTTCATCTCGAACTTGAGGTAGGGAATTAGGTGACTTTTCACCCAGGTTCTGCTGTTAGTTGGACTGTCTGGTCAATCTCTTTGTAAAAGGAGGCAGGGAAAGAACAGAGACTTGCAGGAAAGTGGGATTACCTACTGCCATGTGTACTTGAAAAGGTGCAACTGTGCTTGGTGCGTGAAAGGAGAAGGGCCACTTGAGTTAAAACCTCTCCATTCTCATTTTAAAATGGCCCATCCTAGCTAAGTGAAACTCTGTTTCCAGGGTCTGCCTGTAACCTTCATCCCTCTGACATAAGAATCTCGTAGATTTGACCTTTAAGAATTTGAAGAGCTGAGGGTGGTGGTGCATGCCTGTACTCCCAGCACTCAGGGAGGCAGAGGCAGGCGGATCTCTGTGAGTTTGAGGCTAGCCTGGTCTACAAAGTGAGTTGAGGATAGCCAGGGCTACACAGAGAAACCCTGTCTCGGCTGGGGTAGGGGGAGGCAGAAGAATTTGGAGTTAAACAAGGAGGCTGGGTTAGAATGCATTCTTAGCCCTGTGAGTTTGGTTAAAGAATTAGCAGAAACTGCCCAGACTGGTGTACCCAACATGTGGGGGCATTCAGCATTTTCTGGGGGAAGGTGCCTAGCTTCTTAGAAGAGGGAGATGGAATAGAGTGAAGCCAGGAGGGAGGGTGTAATTTCCAATCTGACAACATTACTGAGTAGGGGAAGCTGATGAGACTGACTGACATCAGCATCTCCCCTCCCTCATTTTCCTTTAGCTAAAGCTTCCCTCTGCCTTTAAGAAGCACAGTTGCCATCTTTCTTGGTTATCTCAATACTGTCTTGCTTTTGGCACCTAGTATTTTTATCCTAGTAAAATTTTTATCCTGGAAAATTGAGACGGTTGGTCATCCCAACTATATTTCAAGGCATTTGGATAGCACATCTATCAACCAAAAAGAAAAAAAACAAAAAACAGACTCAGATTTCTCTGCCTTTTTTGTTACTCAGGGAAGTAAAGAATGTCCATGTTATCCGCTGGATGCTAAAGTCATATTAGCAGTAGCTGTTCTCCATTGCCTGCTTACCATGCACCAAACACATGATACTGTTGAATGCTCACGGCAACCAAGAGCTAGAGTACTTAGAACATGGTTGGAGGGAAAGAAGATGCCAGAACTGAGGGTAGTTGATGGGGTCTTTCTTAAACTTAAAGAACTAGAATGGAGCTGAGCTGAATTTGAAATTCAAACTTCAGTGGGCACAAACCTGCTCTTTCTGTTTGTGAAAGGACGACTCTGATCATCATAGTTCTGTGGGCATCAGCGGCATCAGTCATGCCCTGTTGTTCATGGTGGCTAAGCAGCCCTTGGCAGTTAAAGACAAACAAGCTGCCTAAGAAACCACAGTGACTACTTTCACCTCATCTGTAGCAGCCCCCACAATAAGATAAGCTACCCCGCCCCTTGCTCTCGATTTAACAGCTCCCACCCTTCCACCCTGCTTGAAAGAATTTTGTTATGCATACCTGACTGCTCTCAGATTCTCCTGCCTTGTTCTCCAGGTGCTGGATTACAGGTGTGCATTGTCGTACCTAGATTCTTAACGGGACCACTAAATGCCTGGCACATAGCAAGTGCCCAGGGAAGGGCTGGCGTTATTTTAATTATGACAGATGAGCAATACGCTTAAACTGAAATGTTTTAGCCAGCATCTATAAATCTAAACATTTTAAAATAAAATAAAAAATTTAGAGTATTAAGAATAGAGTTCGTACTGAGTTCAAAATTAGGCTAACACACACACATAATTTTTTTCCAACAAGTAAAAGTTACCTTTTTAGTTACTTGGTTTAGATAGAAGACTGGCTTCCTTGCTGTGATAAAAGGTGTTGTACACATAATTTTAAGATAGAAGCAAAAAAAAAAAAAATTCTTGTCTAGGGCTGCAAGTTGTAAATGGTTCATTTCAGGGAAAAAATCGTATCCAGGTGCTCAGCCCTCACAAACACTGCCACTAAAATCAGAGATGATTGAAGCTCTCAGCATAATGATGGAAGCCTCACCAGTAGGCATCATGGTGAGGAGGAAGTGCCTTGGATTGTGTAGAAAGAGGCAGAAAGCTTCTAGGCTGCCCTTGCTTTTATTTCATCACACTACACCTGAGAGTTAATGTTCTCTACTACAGAATTGAAACACAGTTCAAGTTGCATAATTTAGCTCAGAGGAGCTAGATTTGAGAAAGACTCACAATAGAAGAGGCAGTGAATCTGGTTGATCCAATCAGCAAATATTTATTGGTACACACTCAATGTAGTGTGCTGGATGCTGGCTGTGCAAAGAGGAACAACAGCATGTGCTCCCTGGCAACAAGGAGTTCACATGGAGGGAGACAGAATAGGACCAGTATGAGAGCAGATTCTTCAGGACCAGCTTCAAATGTTCATCAGTGGCTGTGACAGAAGAGCCTAGCTCAGGAGGGATAGTGAGAATGAATTCCCTTAGTTCTGGAGGCTGGAAGTCTGGCTGTGGTGGAGTACGGTCTTCTGACTCACAGGGTATTTTCTTGCTTTGTCGTATATATGGGCAGAGACCTCCTCCTTCATCAGTCCCATTGACCCAGGATCCCATCCTCCTGACCCACTGAACTTTGCTTCCTATGAGTAATCTCAATATGCAGCTACAGTGGGGGCTGGGGGCTCAATCTGCATTTCAGAGAACATGTCAGTCCATGGAAATAACCCCTAGCTCACCTCAGAACAAACAAGAACACATACACACGCCACAATGCTCTTTTCTTCACTTGGAGCTGAGAGGCAAATGAAAGGGTATTTTACAAATCTGATTTGAAATTATCTGATTATAAGTAACTAGTTAGCCACTGGCTACAGCTCTTCAGCAGCCATGCCTATGGGGATTGTTGAGAAACAAGAAAACTTCAATGTGTTTTCAAATGTAATGAAATATTTGTGAGTTAGACTGAGTGTTGTTGTCTAGGGCTTGTGGAGTTCTTGTCTAGGGCTGCAAGTTGTAAATGGTTCATTTCAGGGAAAAAAATCTTATCCAGGTGCTCAGCCCAGTACTCAGTAGGCAGGGGCAGATTCATCTCTATGAGTTCCAGGCCAGGCAGGACTGTATAGTGAGACCCCGTCTCAAAACAAACAAACAAAAAACAATGCACTCAACAACCATGGGATTCATGAGTTGTGTTTGATAAAGAAATGGACATAATGCTAACTTTTAGTGTTTGATTTAGCATTGATTTATGTTTTATGTTTTTTTCTAAGACTCAAGAGCATATAGGGCCTCAAATCACTAATTAGACGTAGGTATAAACTGCAATGCTTGTCAGATTAAAGGACCAGGGAAACTGCGGGGAGCCACTGCTCAGTTCTGGATCAGTGACTCCAGCCCAGCCTTCCTTCTGGGCTCTGTTTAGGATCCTCTGATGGCTCACTAGATCTTTGGACTAGGTGTGTTTCAAACATCCTTCTTGCTTACCCTCTGTTCTGTTTTCCTTGCCATTCCTGGTATATAGACACTGTCTAGCTGGTGAAGGCTTGGAAACTATTGCAGTCACCAATGGCCTCCAGGTCCAGTGCAGGAGATAATCACTTAAGAATTACCTGGACATCTGCTATGGTACTGACTTCTGGACCTCCTCTTTGCAGACTTCTGTGCTTGGTCTGGGACAAGGCTTTTGAACTTGTGTTAACAAGCTGTCCTGTTTGTTATTGCTCAGGCAAGCTATTAGCTTTCTTGTCACTGTGACAGAATGCATGATGTAAACAACGGAAAGGAAGAATTATGTATTTTGGATTCAGAGATTTCAACCCGTATGTTTTAACCCCATTGATTAGGGGGCCCATGTTGAGAGATGGTATGTTGGAAATGTGTGAAGAAAGATAGTGTGTACCTTAGGGTAGACAGGAAACCGGAGAGGAGGAAGAGGCTGCTCCTGGCAACCTTTAAGGGAGTGACTGGCCCCTTCACAAAGCAGCTTGCACATCCATGATCCCAATTAAGCGTTTCTTCCAAACAGACCCTACCACCTACAGTTTCCAGAATGTCTCCAAATCATACCACCAACTGGGGACCTTCAACACAAGCCTGTAGGGGACATTTCATGTGTAACGCTAGCAGGCATAGTGTGTGATGGAAAATACATACCATATCATAACATCTGCTTGATTTTATGGCTCCAAATCAGGTCAGAAAGGGCTCCCTAGGGCAATACAATCTTAGGATTGGTCAGACACATTTCACTTTGACTTCTAGGGCATATAGAACTTGGTGACCTACTGCAACAATGGTTTCTGGGGAAATGGTGTTATGTCTTGTTTATTTTGTTGCACATCAGAGATCAGGTGCAAAGACTTCATGAGAGGTATACAACAGGATAATGACAGCATGGTGCAGGCTCAGATTCATTCTAAGTTTCAAGTGGACCCAGCTTGGAGTTTGAAGAATCTTACCTTCATCTATGAAAATGGCTGTTGCCATTTCCATGCCTGAAATTCAGACAAAACTTTCTACCTCAGAGTTTGTTTGTTTGTTTTTGTTTTGTTTTTTCCTCACCTCACTGTTGTAGCCCAGTCCCTTGACCACTTGTTCCCTAATTTACGATCACAGGAAGTGGAATTATCCATTCCTTTCAGGGCAAATCAACTCCAGGTTAAGCTTTGTGTTACAGCTGTGGACTTTCTGCGTTGGGGTCATCCATGGACGGACTCCAGTAGCCTCGCTCGGGTTACCAGCTGCTCACTGAGTCGGTTTAAAAAGGTGCCTCACTCTTGGGGTTTAGCTCACCTCCCCTGTGATGCTCCCTCTGGAGACAGCAGGCTAATTACATGCTTTCAATCGACACAGCAAGCCCCATGACATGGTTCTCCCATCTGAACTAACAGGAAGTAGGGAGCGTAAACCACTTAGCTGAGGTCATGTCACCAGGGAGGGCCGTGCTCAGATCTCACCTGATGTCTCTTTGCTTCAAGTTTGTGAATTTAACTCTTACGAAACGCTGGCAAACACTGAGGTGGTGGTTTGGACATTGAACTTGAGTGACAGGTTGCTCCTTGTTGGGACGGAAAAACCAAACCAAACCAAACACCTCAGAGAAGGTATGCTGAAAGAGGGAGCCACCCTGGATTATGAGTCAGAGCCTCTTGGCACCTTGCGCCTCTGATCTGCTCTTTACTGTTCTGTCTTGATCAATGGCTGTCATTCTGCATCTTTGTTAAGATAACCACCCTCGACTCTCCAGGAGCCACGTCCCAGCCTGTGCCGTGGTGGAGCAGCCTATCCGGGGAGCCAGTGGCAGGACCACAGTCACAGCCATTGTTCCGACTGGTGGGGACTGGAGCACCGGCCTCTTCAACGTCTGCAGAGACAGGAAAATCTGTATGGGTTTCTTTTTCACGTACTCCTCCTTACCATTTCTTTCCCAAGGTGCCAGCGGAAAAGCTGCCCCAGCACAAGGTCAGAAAGTAAATGATTTCTGAAAAGCTGTACTAGTCTAGTGTCTCAAGAGTACTCCTTAGTTGAAAAAAAATTGTGCTTTTCGACAGTGTAGACCCGCAGATTTATTATGAAATAAATTTTCTGCAAAATGTACCAGGAACACTAAAACTGTAGCCTTGGCCACTGAGGCAAAACTTGGAACAGCATATACATTGCATGGATCCACTGAATTATTATACAGCTAGGAAAAGTCATGTAGGAGAGTAACATTTAATGGGTAAAAAAAAAAGATCTTTTGAGTAAAGCTTTATTTTTATTTAATTCTTATTTTCTGAGATACAATCTCACTGTTTCCCTAGCTGGTCTGGAAGTCATGACCTTCACCTGCCTCTGCCTCCTGAGTGCTGGGACTAAAGGTGCATGGTTCCGTACCTGGCTTGCATATTTTGGATTTTGGATTCAAGAAGCTGACTGACTGCAAAACTGTGATCATTAGGTTCCATATGGAGGAGGTGAAAGCATTTAAAAATAAACTGTAGAAGGACACATATGCAAATATTTACAGCAGATGTCTCCAGGTGGCAGGCTAACAAATATGTTTAATTTTTAATGATCTCTTTAAATTCTTCTTTAATGTGAAGAATTTGTATTACTCTTATAACAAGGAAAATGGCCTGAAAGGAAACCCACTTTGTTGCTTGAGACCTTTCTTGTCACTGCTAGTTGTCAAGAGGTTGCAGTTTCATGACAGAGCCCTGGCTTAGAGCAAAGGCACCTTGAATCAGTGTTTGTCTCAGCCGCCATGTATCAGGTCCCCAGAACCCACAAGAAGCAAGTATTGTGTCCTTTCTGTCCACCCTGTCTTTCCAAAGGTAGTTAGTCTGACATTAAGAGTCCAGATAGAGTCCACATACTTAGAAGGCTATGGAAAGATTTTAAAAGGAAATATACTTTAGAATTTAAAAGCACCATTTAATGATCATAATACACACACATATATATTTATAAAAGACAGAACCAAAGGACAGAACAGTAGCTATAATTGTTCCTCTTGGATATTTTGGTGCATCCTTCCACCCCCAAATTCCTTTTCTTATATGTGTACATAATTTATACAAATGAAAGAATCATAAATGCGCATTGCTTTATTCCTGTTTTAATCTCACCACACATTTAGGTCATGAATACCATGTAAACACATCTGGAGCTAATTTCTCAAATTGCTTTATGGATCCCCTTGTACCATAGTTTATTTATGCAGAAACCCCTGTTTGTGAGCCTTTCTGTGGTTTATTCAAATGAGTACTGTGTGAATATGCGTGTTCAGATGTCAGTGTTGACTGAGGTGAGGGTACCTGCTTCGGGTGATCGCTAAGGGCAGACTTGTTGACCAAACAGAACATGCCTGTTTAAATCATTATAGGGGTTGCCTAGCGGCTTTGCTCCTGGAAGGTGGACTAAGTTACACTTCCACTGACGACAGCTCATGCGCACAATGCTCCGCCCCCTCTAAAGCGTCTCATTATTGGAAGGCTTGGCTCCTTCGCAATGACTGAGCAGAGACGTCCTGTGCTCAAGTTTCTACTCACTTTTCCCACTTCTGCTGTCGGGGCCTCCACACCACAGCTTCTTGTGTTTGTTGTGACTTGCCTGTGAGCTAGAAGGATGGCATTCTACACACAAGGGCAGAGAACTGGGTCTAGGTAGGCTGAGGGAGCCTGTGTAACCATCAAACTTGTAGGGTTAAAAAAAGGCTGAATGTATGTCACAAACCCCTGTTGACCTTGAGCTCTGTTAAAGAAGGAAATACATGACTAATCACGCATCCATCCGTACACCTTATAAAAACGAGATGTTACAGGAAAAGGATCCATGTCTCTTTGTAAAACCCAATTTGTGATTGTTACAAGAGTAACAACAAAAATCAATTCAGAACATTTCCCTCCAGGTATTTTTTCTATATTTACCTGTGTACCCATCAGCAATGTATGCTATTGCTTTGTAACTATTTAAGTAAAGCATAAATGGTATTAAGCTGTATCCATTATACAATATGATTTTTTTTTAATTTTTTAATTTTTT
>CM053764.1:3437502-3514361 GCA_028658305.1 Pachyuromys duprasi
ATGTGTGAGAGTGGTGTGTGTACAGGTATGTGTCCTCCTCTTTTGTGCTCCTCTTTATCCCTTTGAGACCTAGAGCTTGGCTGGTAGCCTTCAGGCCCCAGCAGACCTCTTGTCTCTGTCCTTCGCAGTCCTGGTGTTTCAGGCGTGCATGCTAGCATGTCTCAGGTGTGTGGGCACTGGGATGAAGCCTCAGGGTCCTCATGCTTGCATGTGAAGCACTCTTAACCACTCAGTCATCTCTCAGCCCTTTGCCACATTCTTAGTGGCTATACACTCATACCTTATTTGATTTTTAGCCCACTGATAAACACTTATTAAATTTTATGATACAGACAGCGCTATAGAGGGTTTTAAATCTAATAGACTGTGCAAAGTTATCATCTAATGTGATTAGGCTAATTACCACATCCATGACCCACAGCATGTATTAGAAAGGGGCATTCTTGTTCATGGCAAGCAGCTTCTGATAGTATTCATATGCCTTTCTAATGACATTGCTGTTGGCCATTGGTATTTCCTTTTCAACAAGCTACCCATTCATGCCCTGTGCCATTTTCTTCTCTTTTGTCTTCTTTTATATGTGGATTTATAAGGGTCTCTCCATTATTCTACATGCCAGTCCTGGCCTCAGACATCACGACAAGGCATTGCCCTTTAGGTAAAGGATCCAATCCTTATACTCTTGAACATGTCTTCTTGTGGTCTAATCTACACGTCCTTATCACCAACTGCACTCCTTACCAGGCAGAGCAGTGACACATGACTCAGAGGGTCCTTCTGAAAGGATTCACATGAGTTCAGACCATCCCACAGGGATAAAGAAAGTAACAATAGACATACTGTCCTGGAATACACAAACCCATATGCATCATGGCAGGGTAGAAATGTAAAACAGGAGAACATATGGACATATATGTAGTAGTAGGCCTTTGGGGCCAGACTCCTGAAGTTCAAGTCTGGCCCCTGCCTTTCACTAGTAATGTTATAATCTTACAGGGAATTACTTAATTCTTCTGGAGATTAGGTGGACTAATTGTAAAATGGATGTAGTAAGAGAATCTATATTAGTCACGGATTGGTTTTCTGAGATAGGGATGGAGTAAGCACAGGCTGTCTTAGAATTTCCTGTGTATCCCGGGCTGTCCTTGAACTCATGATCCTATTGTCTCAGTCCTACAAGTACTATGGTTATGGGGTGGGCTATCATGTAGGCCTTAAAAATGTCTAGATTGTATGATCTTTTCAAAGATTATATGAACTAACACGTGCAAAATGTTTTCAGCAAGAGCTTGCCACACAGTGAACTCTATAAATGTTAGCTATTATGAAATAAAAATTTAAGCTTCATATTAAAAAAAAAAACCCAGCTGAATTCCACTTCAAAGTGATTAAGTTTGAGTATTGTGGTTTGAATGAGAGTGTACCCCATAGGCTCATATGTTTAAATACGTGGCTCCCCAGTTGGTGGAACTGTCTGGGAAGGACTAGGAGGCGTGGCCTTGATGGAGGAGATGTCACTTGTTTTTAGGGGGTGGGCTTTGAAGTTTCAAAAGTCCATATCATTCCTAGTTAGCTCTCTGCCTCTTGTCTGTGGATCAGATGTAAGCCCTCAGCTGCTGCTCTAGCGCCATGTCTGCCACCAGGGTGAGCAGGAACCCTAACCCTCTGGAACTGTGAGCCCCAGAATTAAATACTTTCATTTATAAGTTGCTGAGGTCATGGTGTTTTAGTAAAGAAGTATCTAAAAAGCACACTTACACAGCATGGTTACCTCACAGAAAGATTTTTAAAAAATAATAAAAAGAACCCCATGTGGGTCCCGACAACATGGCGCGGATGCGCTGAGGCACAGTCAGCTTCATCATGGCTGGATGACAGCTCAGAGACATGCAAACAGAATTGCTCAGGTGCTATTTGCCAGCTTTATAACGTGGCAAAATTTCATTAATTGCTTTATTTGTGGGAATTTACAGTATTTCATAATTTTTTACAGAATGGGCCATTGATTTCAAGGTTGCAAACACTGGGAGTCCTTTGTGCTTGGTGGAAATTGTCCTGTTTTCTAAGCTGTTTAGATTAACTCTCAGTGCTGGGCAGAGTCTCCTAACCTGCTTGAGGACTGATCGATTGTTGATCATTCTAGGCAAACACACTATCATGGAGCCATATCCCAAAGTCAGATTTTTTTTTAATTCAGATTAAAATGTCTCAGAATTACTTGAGGCTACATGGTACCTACCGTATCTTTGTTTCTGCACTGGTACCTGCATACATCTTACAACAGCTAAAATAAAAACTCTGACAGTAGCAAAGGCAAGGGTGTCAAGCCATTAGAAGTCTTGAACACTGTCTGAGGATGTGGAATGGTACAGATGTTTGGCACAATTATTTGTCTATATTTGTAGAAGTAAACATATGACCTAGCAATTTCTCTATCAGGAAACTACCTAAATAAAATGAAAGTATATATACACATATGGAGTTAGAGGTGTATAAATATATAGACTTAACTGTCCATATAAAGAATTATAGAAACACAGCATGGTGGTATTAATATAAAAAAGGAGCCATAAAATGTCTATTAGTGGGAGAATAGACAGTTTGTAGGATATTCATACAATGAAATGCTATTTATCCAACAATAAGAACTACAGATTCAAGTAACAACACGAGTAAATCTGAAAAAAAAAACAACCCCATGATATTGCACAAAACCAAAAAAGCTCTAAAAGTAAATGTGATTTCCTTGAGATGAGGGATAAGACAGAGGCAAAGTTTACTTATGGGAACAGAAGTCATGGCTGCGTTTCTTTCAGGAGTAGGGGTGAGAAGGTGGGGTTTACTGTATGGAAACTTGACCAACACTGCATGAGGGCAGCATTCCACATTTCTTGATATGTTCTTCCAAAGTAACACTTAAGATTTGTTTATTGTGAATATAAAATTACGCTTGATTAAAATGTTTAGTATGTGTGCTGGATAGTTTTATGTCAACTAGACACAGCTAAAATCATCTGAGAGGAGGAAACCTCAAGAAAATGTCTTCATAAGATCAGGGCTGTAGACAAGCTTGTAGGGCATTTTCTTAATTAGTGATTAAGGGGAGAACGCCCAGAACATTGTGGATGAGGCCATCTCTGGGCTGGTGGTCCTGGGTTCTATAAGAAAGCAGGCTAAGCAAGCCAGAGGAAGCAAGCCCATAAGCAGCACCCCTCCATGGTCTCTGTATCAGCTCCTGCCTCCAGGTTCCTGCCCTGTTTGAGTTCCTGTCCTGACTTCCTTCAATGAAGAACAGTTATTTGAAAGCATAAGCCAAATAAACCCTTTCTTCCCAAGTTGCTTTGGTCATGGTGTTTCATCACAGCAATGATACCTCTAACTAAGATAGTATGTTTCCAAGGACTGATCATCATGGCATTTTTGTTGGGTTCATAGTCTTAATTATTTGAAATCATCAGGGTTGTCAACTTTTTGTGATGATAGATAATGTGACATCTAAACTGCATGTCAGGAGCTCTTAACTTGTGGCCCATTAATAGTTTTCAGTGGCTCCGTGAACTCCATGAAAGGGAATGCACAATTTGCCTGCCCATGTGCATGTTTGTTTGTTTGTTTTTCCTTCTGGAACAAGTTTACAACAGCCATTATATTCTCAAAAGGCTCTGTGGCCTCAAATATCTTTAGAATAGAATTTTTGTTAGAAAGTCCACTTAAGCTGTGTAGCAACCCATATCAATAGTTAACAGTGAATGAAGTAAGTGGAAGCCATTTCCAGTTGACACTCAAGGGTCTAATCACCTAATAGTTTACAGATTAAAATGGACGCATGTCAGTGACTCTGCGAAGCTAGCGAAATTCGAATAGCCTCTGACCTGAGAAACAGAAGAACCCTGATGAGAACAGGAAGCGGAGTCAGTGCATATCGAAAGGTTTTTCTGTCATTATTACGGAAAGGGATATCTGTCACTCAAGATGATTCTAATATTCTAGGTCCATGCTAAGTACAGCAATTAGGTGAACATAGCAAGCATCAATTATGATTAAAAAATTACTTAACATTTTTGACAGGGGAAAAACTGTTACCATAGTCAGTGCTAACAGAATTGTGTCAGGTTCAGCTTTGGAAATATTTAACAAAAGAACACAATTTCCATGTGGCTAAGTAATGGCAATTTTCTCACTCTGAGTCTTAAGAATTGTCTATTCATTCCCCGTCCCTGGTTGCAGGTGGACAATGCAGTGTTGAAATTGATGGCAAAGGGTTGAGAATCTATTTAAGACGTGAAGTCATTCCCTGAATATCTGAGAGTGCTGGCTTTCTCTTATGTTCAATTGACAGGTTTCTGTGGTCTGTTTTGTCCCGTGTGCCTTGAGTGTGACATTGCCAGGCATTATGGAGAATGTCTTTGTTGGCCACTGTTACCAGGGTCTACCTTTGCATTGAGAATTGGTACCAGAGAGAGACATAAGATACAGGTAAGGGCAACTGAGGTGTGTGTTACTCTCAGTGTGACACTTTCAAACCTATGATATCCCAAAGTGAGAGGAGAGAGAGAGAGAGAAGGGGTGGGGGGAGGTATTGCTGAAGATGCTTAAACATTTCACACTCAATGGAAAACTGTGGGTATGAAAGTTCTGATTTCATTATTACCTAGGGGTATTGATTAACTAAAATGCTGTACAGCAAAGGGTCTTTCTAAGAAGAAATTATAATGAAGGCTATTGGTCAACAGTCTTGGTCAAATCATTGGCCAACTTATACTTCCTGAGATGTGCTTTGGTGCATAGAAATAGATTATAGCTACTCTCCCCTCCCATCTACAAAAATAAAACTCTACATACGTCTCTTATTTACTTCAGGACATAATAGATGGAATAAAAGCTAATTTGGAGGACGTGCTTGTGTGGACCTTAAGTGTAGCCCATGTGACACATGTAGATTTTACTTAGGGGGTTCCCTGGGATCCTTAACTTTCAGTAGAGCCATGGGAGGGTGAGGAGATCTGGATGGCACACATACAGACACAAATGGTCTTCACAAAGGAACCTTTTGCATTGGGCACACAGACACACACAGACTCTTTTTTGGCCTCTCTCCTCTGTCTCACACAGTAGCTAGGTATTTTATAGGGTGATCTCTAAATATCTTTTTACACGAACAAAATAAGACACAGACTTAAAAGGACTATACACATATATGTGCCAAAAAAGGACTCTATGTTTAGGCTGACAACGTTTGCCTGGAAATGTAACTGGTAACCAATGGTTGTCTTTAGACAGGTGGTTGGATGGCTGGGGCCAACTCTGAAGGAAGGAAGGGGAGATTTAACTTCACATACCTTTTTACTGTGGAGATTGGGGCTATTTTAATTTATTACCTACTACAAAAAATAGATATACTGAGTCAAAAAAGAAAAACTGAAGTTTTCAGAAAGATCTGCATGTCACAAATGAAGGGGCTCTGAACTGTAGATATTGACCAGCCATTGCTTGGCACTTGGGCTACCCAATGTCCTAAGGGTTGACTTAAGCATTTGGGGGATCTTGGAAGCAGAGGATGGGCCAGCAGGCTGGTGAGAAACCAAGTGGTCCTGTATGATTTGGTCTTGCCCTAGGGTACCCTCTGTGAAGACTGGATGGTAGTGCTCTGTTGCTGGCCTTTCTCTGTGTGCCAGGTGGCCCGAGAACTCAAGATGAGACCTGCCCAACTCTACGAAATCTGTGAAGTCCCTGCACCCAAGGACGGCCTGGTTTGACAGCAGCCTCCTCCCATCCACGCTCCTACACCTCCCTCTCAAACCTGTCTCAGAAAAACTTCTTTTTTTCCCATAGGTTTTCACTGGAATAGGAAAATAGATTTGCTCACTAATGTCTCTGCTGTGTTATGATACCTGTGAGGTCTTGAGTATTTTCTGACTTTGCTATTTCAGCTCAGCCATATGTGGTGCCTTCTAGAGGTTTGCGACGTTTATTTTCCTCGTCAGGGTTTTGGGAGGTTGACTTTTCTCTGAGTTTTCTAATGTCATCCTTTCATGAGAGCTGCCTGTGAGGCTAGAAGAGTTACTCTGTATCTATTGGATTAACCTGCTTCGGAATTCGTGATGGGCAGGGCATGATTAACCAGGCACCATAGGTTTGAACCAACTCCTTCAGTCTTAGTTACACAAGTCTGAAGTTCATGCTGATCTTGAACTCTTCTTCAATATTCCGAGTCTCCATACTCCAGGCTCAAAAATCATAATCGGGCAATTGTTGTGGGTGTAACTGTGTTTCCTGCTTTTTCTACAGTCTACAAGAAAAAAAAAAAGGGTTGCAACCCAACCTTTGGTACCCGTGAAGGAGATCTTATCTGGAAACAGTGTTTGCAAGTGTGATGAAATTAAGATGAGATCAGTAAGTTAGGACCTGATCCAGCATGATAGGCGTCCAGTAAGGAAGAGGTAGAGACACATGGGAGGATGGACATGTGAGGACTGGGGTGGAGATTAGAGTGACGAATCCCCAGGCAGGGACTGCTTAGGGATGCTGAAGCTGGAGGAGGCACGGGAGAATCTTCCTTCCAGAGGTTTGGAGGAAACCTGCTCCTGCCAATTATCCTGCTTTTGGACTTCAGCCTCTAAGTTTCAAGATGCCAAGCCTCTGCCCTGTGAGGCTAGTGTGGCAAATGTCTCTACCTTGGGAAGTGAACATATCCTCTAGGTTTTTCCTGGTCAACAGCTCAAGGCTGAAGAGCACGTTATGATAGTTCATATCCCCAATCCCAGCCCTTGGGGGACTAAAGCAGGAGTAAGGCCATCATTGAAAATAAAATCAGTTATTAGGATAGCTGGCATATGGATGTAGCAAACACTCTGAAGGGGCAAAAATTAATTTAAAAATATTTGTTATTATTATTGTGTATTGTGTTATATGTTTACTCATGGTGTTTGTGTGCCATGGGGTGCATTTGGAGATTGGAGGGCAACGTTTGGGAGTCAGTTTTCTCCTCTTACCATGGGTTACAGAGTTCAAGCTCAAATCATTAGGCTTACACAGCAAATGATTTTATTGACTGAGCCATCTCAATGGCCTAACACTAACAAGTTTAAAGTGTGCTGCATATTTTGAGCTATTTAGTCCTCAACATTTCTTCCTGATGAACACCTCAGAAAAGAGGTCCAAGACACAAAAATGCAAGTGATCTTTTCAATGCCTCATGCCCCTTCTGAGCCCACATGGTTGTTCAAACCAGACCCTTTTCTACAGAGATGAATTCAACATGGTCATCCTTGACAATGTTACTTATCCCTTTCCCTAATTATTTCCACAAAAATCACCTTTGGATGCCCAGAGAAGAGACCTCTTGGGGAAAAATAATTAAATGTTCCATATTGACATTTAATCCATGATCAACCAAAGAAGCAGGACTGGTGGACAAGATGGTTAAATGAAAATAAACCCATTTTTATTGTTTTGTGCTAAAAACACACACATTAGGCTTCACCAGCTCAGACTGGCAATAATACTTAATCTTGGCAAGGAAGCCTGAAGTAATCTCTGCACTTTCACACCAGGACCCTGTCTGAAGGAAGTGAAGATGGAGGCTCATGCGCAGGTCTGTGGCCCATTCTACCTCTCTGATGTAAAAAGTGTGTGTGTGAATGGGCCCTCCTTGGAGGGAGCCCTCTTTCAATTTGCTGCTTCCGATCAGTGAAGAGTAAACTAAGTGTTTCGTCAGAGACAGATTCAGGCAAGTCAAAGTCTGGGCTCTGAAACATCATGTCTACCACAGGGTCATAGATCACAAAGCAGAACTGATAGGACAGTCCTTTGTATGTAGTACAGAGTGACCCTGAAGGGAGATGGCTCCAGGCCACAAGCTATGGTTTTCTCTAGAAGAACATGTCAAGGCCAAGAAAAGGAACTTGACAAAAGCGTGTGCTCCTTATGAACACCATTATCCACTAATAGACATTTGTGTGACACGTAAGAGCTATAGTAAACAGCCACCAGCCTCATCTGCCTACCAGCTGTGTGAGTTGGACAGGGCAGATACCTTGGTTTGGCCCTAGAGGACAGTGTACATACATTGGCTGGTGCTACTGTTGGCTTTTTTCCATCTGTCAGGTTACCCGAGGCACAAGACAAGAACTGCCCCAACTGAGCAGTCTGTGGTATCTGTGAAATTTATGGTTCAAATTTGAAAATTACCCAATGGTGAAGACATGGCCTGTTTATTTCATTAGAGAAATTCCTTATGGTTTACCAGGATGAAAATTGTGGAACAAAGCTCTGATGATCTCTGTGGGTCTATGATACCAACATACAGGCAAAAGAAGTTCGAGAGTAGTTTGTATAGAAAGTCTTGCATCACAAACCCAGGACATAAGTTAATACTCTTCTTTTTACAGAGTAAACTAAGGACAACAGTTGCATTACCGCAATACTCTAAATTTTCGGAACAAAGATATGAAAAGTTTGAATGTCCTTCAGTGTCCATTTTTCTGTGAAATAATTTTTATCTGTTTATATATTTTATATAGCTAGAATTAATTTATTTCATATTCTGCAATGACTTTTGCATGACACCCCTATTATAAAATGTATTTACAAATCTGTAAATAACATCAAACTCAAAAAAATTCCCTTTTGGTCTTTTAAAAACACTGAATTATTTTTTTTAAAAAGTAAGCAAAGATAGAAGACTCTATAGTATTTCTGTATAAATGTCTGCAGAGGAATTAATATTTCTCCTGGTCTATTTTCTTGGTTTATTTTCTAAATAAATGACACTGTTCTGCCTCACCAAATGCAGAAATAAGAAACAATGATTTTAGATGGAACTCAGACTTTCATAGTTAGAAATCTATTATAGGCCAAATCCTGACTGACTCTTTTATAATATTTAAACACACCCCTTTGCTGTCACCCTACACCTTTTGACCCATGATTACTTGGAGTCTGTATGATAGGACTGAGTCCAGACATGAATACTTTATAGGAGATAGGCAGGTACTGTGCTGTATGCCTGTAATCCAGCACTGGGGAAGGCAGAGGCAGGCAGACCTCTATGAGTTCAAGGCCAGCCTGGTCTACCAAGTGAGTCCAGGTCAGCCAAGAAACCCTGTCTTAGAAAAAGAAAAAAAAAGAAAGAAAAAAAGAGAAGATTTTTCTAAATTACTAGATTTGGCTAGGAATGAGCAGATTTCTCATCTGTGTGTTACATACTTTGGTTTACTGGATAACCAGATTCAAAAGATGAGCTAAATCCTCATGAAATCCTTCACATGTTCCATAGAAAGTTTCTAGAAAGAAAACAAAACAAAGCATGCAAAAAATGCAGAATAGTGAGAATTCTGGTTTCTTAAAAACAAACAAACAAACAAACAAACAACAAGCCAGTTTTGTTATGTGAACACAGTTTAGTTTTAATTCCAGGTGTGGGAGAAGAGGGTGCTTCAGAGCAGTTGATTATGATTTGCCTCACACACTGGCAGGGGAGTGGTTTTGTCAGCTGCAGATAGTTTGTGTTTAAGCTATCTGGGAGCTTGGGCGATGGTATAAATTTGAGAGCCCCAAGAGGGACAGGGGCATTCCAAAGAAGAAAAGGCTGCTGCTCCTGGTTGCTGCTGTTGCTGTTGGATGAGAGTTTGGAGAGATCCTGAGAAGGAAGACTGGACTTGCCCCAAGGAACCCAATGGCCCTCATCAGCAGAAAATAGTCTTAAAATACCTACACCCCCTTTCCCTCTAACCTTCTTCCTCTCCTACCTAGTGTTGGGGGAGGGTTGGGAGGGATTAGGATGGAATAAGGGTTGGAAGGGTAGTAGGTATAAGAACCTAATAAAATAGATAAAAATATGCCAACAATGTGGAGCAAATTTCTGTTGCTCACACAGTTGAGAGCTGGAAGCCATCTTTGTTTTCAGTGAAGCAGATGGGGACAATATGTAAAAGTCACTGGCTCCTGGGGACTAACTTACATTATCCCCTAAGTTTTATATGGACAGCTTGTTCCTGCTCAACTTTTCCATATGTCACTAATAGAATTGAAATTCCTCCCAAATGCAAAATTCTGGCAAGCGCACTCACTGGGACTTAAGTATAGGTGGGTCACAGCTGCTGCATGAACGAGTGAAACTGAAGGGAATGTTCTGTGAAAGTTTAGACTTTCCGTTACTCTCAATTTGGCTGGTGTTCAATCCTGTTTACAAGCAGGACTGGATGGAAAGCTGAGCAGGGATGCTTCAGTGTGAAATTAGGACCCCAGCTTTAAAACAACCAATGTACTCCATCATCACCTCTGATTAGAGTGCAATGTCCTTTTAAAAAGACATTGTATTCTTAGCAATGTCTTAAAAGGAGGGCATAGAAATGTACAATTCATAAAAACTTCAGGGCTGTTTGTGAATCTCACTTATCTGGCCAATGTCTTCCTTAGGTTAACATGAGTAATTTGAAAATTATGTTTTAGATTACAGTTAACACAGGCAAGAATACACACACTATCTACTGGAAGATAAACTATCTTCCAATATCTTGCCTTTATGTTGGCTTTTTAGACACTGTTGTTTCTACTTAAATAGCCTGTGTGTAGACATGATACTCTGTGGTAACTGTCTTGTGCAATCCTGGGATTTTTCAACCTGATGTCCTTGGGCACAGTTCTTTATTTCCTTGACCACTATGTTGTAACACCCAGTTTCTTAAGCTGTTGGTTGCCACCCTGTCTGGGTTTACATAACTAATGTCAGGGGTTACAAAAATGCAGCAAATACAAGTGGTTTCCATGCCCATGATGTATTCATTGAACGACCTCACTGTAGCTTCAGTTTTGAACATGCAACTGTGTACTGAGTTTGCAAATGTGCTGTGTGATGCCAGTGGATGGATGCCATGTGAGCACCTTGGCTTAGAGAATATTGGTGAATTTTATCATTTTTAATTCACTTGCAAAATTTTCTGCTCTTGTTGATTAGGAAAAAAAATAAAGACTTTTGATGTTTTCTTATCATCCTTCCTGAGTATGTAAGCATCAAATCAGCATATCTTTGGGTTGTATTGTGTTAGAATGCTTCATTTGAAAATTGCTCTGGGGGTTGCTGATAGCTTCATAAAAATCATTGAATTAATTTTGGTTTGGGATTAGGACAGTATTTCTAACAGTTTATGAAGTGGCTCTAAACATAGTTGTGTCACTGTTTACTCTGTATTTTTGCAAAACAACACTCAGCGTTGATGACCATAAAATCAAAATATTGATCAGCTCTAAAAACAATGAAGATACTTTATACCATTCAGTATAGAGTTCTTATGCAAAATTAATTATTTTCTTCGTTTTGTATTGTTTTTAAAACAGGGTCTCATGTGTCCCAGACTGGCTTTGTACTCACTATGTAACTAAGCATGACCTTGAACTCTTAATCCTCTAGATCCTTTCACTCCCCAGGTTTGGAATTATAAGCATGTGCCACCATGCCTGGTAAAATTCAGTTCTTAATGTAGCAATCAAAGAATACACTCATCTAATTAGTATGCAAATTTTCTTTAACCTTTAATAAATTGTAAAATTATATTTATACCAAGGAACTGTTTTAAAATATTCTTTATGATTTATTAGTGTTTATTTACATACCTTTTAAACTTTACCTATCTTCCTGGAGTTGCATAAAAATTTCTCAAGAAAAGAGGTTTTAAGTGGAAAAGATTCATGAAGCACTCTTCTATCAGATTGTTAGGTCTGGGATTGCTGAAAGAAGACCTCAGACTCAGGTAGTATACAAAAGCAAGGAGCGTTTATTCTGCAGAAATTTACCAGCGTGCTGGGGCCCCCATTCCATAGAATGGTGACCCTGAAATAAGTACCCAGACTCAATTTAAAGAAAGTTAGGTGATTTCCCTAGCATGATTAGGTAATCTTTTCATTGATTGGTTGGTGTTGATCTAGGAGATGGGGGTGGGTACTTCATGGAGTGTCCAGGTAACAAGGTGTGCCCAGGCAACAAAGAGTGCTAACAAAAAGTGCCCAGGTAACAATATCATTTTGAATAGCTAGACAAAGCATTTCTAATAACCTTTAATTTGATTGGTCAAGTGCTTGGGGACTTTTGAAGGCAGTTACTAGATTATTGTTTCTGATTTTCAGGGAGGTTATTGAGTTACTGTATCTTATTTCCATGGACAATAGTTTCATGTTCAGAGAAACAGAAACATGATCTATGCAAACTGTGGGGACATTATCAGGAAACAGAAACTCAGGCCTACAGTATCTTCTGAAGATTGGTATGGTAGCACAGCTGCTTGGGCCCTTCAAGACACGCTCTGAGTCAGAAGGCATCACAGGAAAAGACAAAGAGGTTAATGTGCTGGCTTCATGGTAGGGGGTCATGGGTGGGGTAGAGGACACTGTTTATAAGCAGCAACCTCTCTGGATCAAACCTGAGAGAATAATACGTCAGCCATGCGCTGCCCTCAGTCATGAACTGGAGAGACAGGCAGACACAGGGCTGAAAGGCAAAGGAGGACGGGGTTTTTTTTCATTTATTGGTGACATGCCAAACACATTGACAAGCTCAAGTATACCTTTGACAACAGTGAGTAAAAGGGGAGGGATAGGAAGTGCAACCTACAACAGCATGTGACTCCTTGCTTTCCTCCTTTCTGGCTCACCACCCACTAGTGACAAAAGACAGATGTCTCTCTGTCTTGGAGGGTGGAATCTTGGCCTTCTGGTGCCATCCCTGTTGTTCAAAGAATGTTGCACAGGCCACAGTCTTCCACTGAATATCTTCTACCCAACAGCTTGTTTACTTCCTTCAGCATCCTAAGTGTTCCTAGCTTTTCTGGAGCTGATAGCCAAGGCAGGCTCTGTAAAGGTGAAAAAAGATTGGAGAATGTATTAGTGCAAGTATACAGCCTGGAAGAACCTGCAGTTCTTCAGAACTCAAGCACTCTGGGCAGGAGTTGGTCTTTTCTTCTTGCAGAAGAAAGGCTGTCTTGTCAGGAAATGTTTAGGATTGTGTTTCTCCAGTGCTGGTGACACTCACGGACCATTTGATCCCTGAACTATAAAGTTGCCATCTCCCACTTTGTGATTAATAAAAACCTTGTGAGGAGATGCTCCCGCTTCTTCAGGCTGCTACCCACCCAGTGTCAACATCCACTAATGGCTCTTGTCTGAGCTAATCCTGAGGTGGCTGCCAAGAAGTGCTGTCTTAATTCTATCTGTTTCTCTACACTGAGCACATGAATCCTGTAGCAAAGTGGTTTTTTTAAATTCTCTTTAAATCAGCATGGATATAGATATTCCATTTGATTCTTTGGATTAGCCTGTTGCTGTCCAAAGTGAATGATTGTATCTAATGATGAAGACATAAATGACACACATCCTATAAAATAAATGGTATTTTTTCAAAATACCAAGATCCTGTAAGACAATCTTGAGCTGTTCCAGATTGGAAGGAACTGGAGAGCTATGACAGTTGTACTCCATACATGGATCTGGAAGGGATCCTAGACAAGAATTTTGTAAAGATTTTCTATAAAGGAAAATAGGACAAATGAAAAAAAAAACCAACCAAAACTAATGCGCCAACAGACTAAGGTCTGCAGACTAGCTAAGAGCATCATGCCTAGCTGATTCCTGATTCCTTTGCATTGAGGCCGTGTATGAGCATACCCTTGTCTTTGGGAAATGAACTCTAAAATATACAACCGTAACTTGCCATTTGTTCCTTAACTGCCTCTCTGATGGTTCAGAAAAAATAAATATCAAAACCAGCACAGTAAAATGTTAATGTTTGGGGAACTAACTGGCAGGGTGCATGGGAGTATTTTGTGCAATTTTAGAAAACATTTATGTAAGCCTGAAATTATTTTGGAAATAAGTTAAAATTCATGAGCTCCTAGAATTTCCCTGAGGCTTCAAGCATTTCATTTTGAATACCAGACCTGACCTGTATCCTAGCCATCCTCATGTAAGCAACTTGGCTCTGCTCAACTCTACCTTTGCTGTCCAGTCTTTTGAGACTTTTCCTTAGGAGAAAGAACCGCCATGCCCCTCTGGAGCCTTCTCAGCAGAGAGGACAAGTGGCCTGAGCGGCCACAGCAGGAATCAGCTGGTACCCAGGACCGCTGCCAGGGTGCACAAGTAGGGAAAATAGGACAGTTGGGGGAGGGGACCCCAAACTGGTAGGGCAACTATTTAAGATCTGCAGTGCAAATGAAATCCAAACTGACCATGTTGAAGGAGGAATAGACAACTGAAAATAGAGAAAAACTGAAAAACAGTCTGACAAATTTATCTAAGACTTGCCTTCTAATACACCCAGCCTCAGCTTATTCATGAGTTTCCATCAAACCAACAAAACAGGACATAAGTAGAAGTTGTTTTCTACATCCCTGCCTACTTTCACCTAAAGCTTCCGGCCCAGAACTCATTTTGATGAGACAGGCTAGTTTGACTTAATTGTGGAAGATGTAGCAAGAACAGATGTTGTAAGCCAAGTGTGTGGGGGTCTAACAACACCAAGTTTGGGGTCCTTACCCAAATCCCTTGTCTCCAAAGAACTATAATCGGTGGCTCCAGAGCTTGGACGGGCTAAAGGAGCCCAAATTCCCAAAAGGTCCATTAAGCCCCAAAGCCGAGATTCTCACGGTTCCTAGGGGGCTGCGTGCCCAGCGCAGCCCTGAGTGATCAGCAAACGTGCTCAGTCAGCACAGTGTCGACCACAGACACCAGATGTGCCAGGTGGTTGCTTTGCATTGAGCAAAAGAAGCAGGTGTGAACACAAAGCCTGTGTGTGTCCCCCGCTGAATTCTGTACCAGCGTGTCACCGAGTTGCCCTGGAGTTGGTGCGGCGTTGTCTTCACGTTTTTTTTTTTTTCTCCACGGTTTCTCTGAGTAACCCTGGCTGTCCCTAAACTCACTTTGTAGACCAGGATAGCCTTGAACTCGGAGAGAGCCGCCTGCCTCTGCCTGTTGAGTCATAGGATTAAAGGGTACGCTCTGCCCCCTTCTACCCCATACACACCAGGCACATTTTAGCTCTTACAGAACTCAGTCCGTCTCAGGTACATCCTGCCTCTCCTGTGGTACTTGCATCCTTGTTGGGCTCTCGTCAGTAAAGGGCCAGCTGCCCTCAGGCCAGAAGAGGTCCACTGTGACCTGCTTGTTTGTCCAGGTGTCAGCTGGGCAGGGGTGGGGGTGGGGAAGACAAGGTTGCTTGAGATTACGTTGGTTTGTTAGCCTTTTTACTGTTGTTGGTTGTGAGGCAGTGTTTCTGAGAGCTAGCGCAAGGCCAGGAAGGGAAGACTGTGAAGGGAAGGTCACTGCCGCATTAACCTGACATTCCAGGTTGTACCAAATGACTTAGAAAGAATTCTGACTCTGAGAACGATTGACATTTTAGTAGGCGCTTGAAAACCCCTTTACTAGAGGAGAAGTGTATGTTTCTAGGCTAGAATCGGGAAGGACTGAGAAGCTGCCCATGTTAGCACTACAGGCCAGGGCTTTCAAGATTAGGAAGGTAGTAATTCTTTTCTTTATTGAGTGCCCAAAAGACAAACCTGAAGAAGGCCCTGATGTCTGAGGTAAGCTTTTCACTGACCAATTAGATGAGGTGGCGAGAAGTTAGCAGCCACACACTAGATTCAGACTGCTTTTTATTTCCCCCTAAACTCCATCAGTCACCAGCCTGTGACCTTGTGGATATTCATCCCTGTGGTACTAAGAGTCCTTGTTGGAACCACGAAGTTTGTGATAGTGGGGAGAATTTTAAAGAGTCAAGTAATGGACACAGAAGAGAAGACGGGCCCATAGCCGTGGTTCTACAGTTATTGGCTCAAACATATTATTATAAATGTACGGGGCTCCTTGAAGGCTGCTCATCATGACCTCGCTTCTTGGTTAAAAAAAGGCAAATCCTGTACATTGGAGCAGATCGCCAAGTGGTGGATCCTTGTTACACCTCTAGCTAGAGTTCCTTTCCCTGTTAAAGAGAAAACCCCTGTGTTTGCTTCCTGGAGTTCTTACAATCACACATTTTAATTTATAAACCGGGAATAACAGCAGTTAGACACACACACCCCCATTATTGTCAGTTCCATGACATTGACGAGAGAACTGTCAGAGAGGTAAAATGACTGCCCAAAGTCACACAGGAAGTCATATTTGTATACAATCCATATTTTACAGTTCTACAGCCCAGGCTCTATGTGCAATGCCAGAGAGGGAAAGAGAAGGAAGAGAGAAAAGAAGAAAGGCAGAAAAGGGCAGAGACTCATTACTGAGGATTTTCTGAGTGTATTGGTGGGTGTGGAACTTCAACAATTCATCCTGATGATAAGAACTCATGCCTGGGGCTGGAGAGATCAACTCAGAGGTTGTGAGCACTGGCTGTTCTTCCAGAGGACCCAGGTTCAATTCCCAGCACCCACACGGCAGATCACCACTGTGTGTACTCCAGTTCCAGGGGAACTGACACCTTCACAAACATAAAAAAAAAATTAAAAAAAAATCATGCCTGTCTACACATTCTAAATCACCATTTTGGGGTTTTTGACCCCACCCCCAAAAGAGTTATGCAGACATTGCCTTAAGGAGCCATGAGAGATGGTTCCTTTGGGAAATGAGCACCTAAGACCCTGAAGTTCTGGAATTCAGGTGCCCAAGCCACACATCTTGTAGAGTTGGAGACCAGAGTTGGGTGGAGGTTGGGGTGGAGGTTGGGGTGAAGGAAACGGCAGCAACCTTTGTGTTGTCAGGGTAACTCGAGAAACATCTCCAGGGTCCATCCTTCCTCCAGAGCTCTCTCTGTTCAGGAAAGAGGATCTATCTCCTTTCACACTGTCCTTTTAAGAAATAATTACTGCAGGCAGTTGGTGGTGGTGCCCACCTTTAATCCCAGGCTTAGGAGCACAGCCAGGTAGATCTTTGTGAGTTCAAGGCCACCTTGGTCTACATATAGAGTTCTAGGATAGCCTGGACTACATACAGAGAGTCTATCTCAAAATAAATCGTTACTGCATGATCAAAGGTGCTTGCTGAATGGGGGGTGCTCAGTGGAGCCCAGCATGGGAGCTTCCTGGCACTGTGAGGTTACTCCTGCCCTCTTCACCTCTCACTCCTTCCCAGCTTTTCTACTTCACTTTAGATGTCACCTTCTTGGAGACACCTTTCCTGGTAACACTGCTCCTGCCTCGCAGCCGTCCTCTGTCCCATCTCTCTGCTTCCTTCTTGACCTCTGAGCTGTTCACAGTTGTGTGTGTTTACTGATTGCTCCACTAATGGGTGTGGAAAGCATGCCTGATGTTTACTGCGGTGTCCTAACACTATACAACAATTCCTGGTACATAGTAGGTGCTCAGTTGAATGAAAAAATGAATGGGTGAAATAAGGTTTTTGTTTTTTTTTTTTTTACCTGGGAAGCAAGTGTTGTGGCTCTAAGTGGGAAAAGGATGACAACAATTGTAGCCCAGATCCCATAGGCCATGGTGGCATGTCCAGCAGGGGCTGACTAATGAGCACATGCATTTTCTGAGCTACATAGTGTCCATTTGGCACTAAAGAGGAGGAGTTGCTGCTAAAATCATCAGCCAGCTGGAGGCTTGTCCTGTCAGACCTATTTGCAAACCAGAATGAACATTTCGTAAGTCTTGTCAGCCCTATAAAGCTTCAAGACTTGAGGGTAAACATGACCAGTGACCCTACTAGCTATATTCGGGGCTACAGACAACCCTAAACATTAAAACTCCATCACATGAGGTGGTGATGGAGCAGAGATAACTGGAAAAGACTGGTGAGGGCTATGTCATAAAATGCATTTCAGAAAAACTGTCCTTTGACTGCCAGCCTCATGTATTCACCAGCTTATCTGAGAGGTAAAAGGAGGTTGCCTGCTGCTTCCTAACTGTGACCTTACATGAATGAATGGTTTATCGCTTTTAGTTGTTTGATCTGTGAAGAGGGAACATGGTGCTTAACTCGTGGGATGGTTCTGAGGATTAGATGAGAAAATGCATGTGGATAGTAACGACAGCGTTACAGAGGGCTTTCTGTGCGCTGGGCTCAGTGCTGATGACATTGGGCCCATTGCCTTATTTAATCCCCACCAGGCAGTTCAAGGACGGCCTTCTTTATGCTTGCATTTCATAGCTCTCTTTAGGCTTCCTGGGTGCTGGTTTGTATGCCCTGAAGGCCAGTAAAGAGCTTTGACAGTCCCCTCATGTGGCCCAGGAGTCTTTATTTTCATGGGAAGGCACTTAGGATGGTATCCAGGATCCGAGTGATCTATGGCAGTCAGTCCCTGACGTCACAGTGGCTCCCATTAAGTCCGTTCATCAAGCATGGGCTCCAAGGTGTCCACACAAACTGCACACCATGAACAAAGTAGCCTCTACAAATGCCTCTTGCTTTCTCCCTGGGTCCTGGCTGGCATCCTCTCTGTCCTTACCAAGCTGCAGTTCTTGTCCATCAGCAGTGACCCTGTTTGCATAGTCAGCTTGCATCTGTGGGGTCTGCCTTTGAACTTTGTATAAACACTGGCATAGAACACTGGAAGATGGTACCTCCATGATCCATCTTGTTTCCAGAGGAGATGAAAATAGGATTACTTTGGAAATCATATCCCCTCTTGTCTGGGAATCTGCTTTGTGTTGTTTAGTGCAAGGACAAGCAAAAACCAGAATATCAGGGAGAGGTAGTGATTTGGGGGATGCAAAATGACCATTATGCTTTGATGTCCATTCTGTTTCATGTGCTTGGCTGTGGCTGGCAGCTTGCACAGAAGGGATAGTTTTCCCTTCAGGATTTCTCTGGGCAGAGGCCTCTCAGATAATTTCCTTCCAGCTGGGGCTTCTTAGAAGGCAGCCATGCTCACTGCTCAACCACCACTGCCACACCTCGCTCCTGCCTCTTGGACAAGATCTTACTTTGATTTTTTTTTTTTTTCTGGGAATGCTTTACCTGCAGAAATGTACTCCCCTGCCCGTCTCTGGCCTAGTCCTAGTGATCCCAGCAATACTGGCCCTTGCTCTATCCTTTCTGACTTCAACCACGTTAGAAGTATGTTTAATAGCTGCTGTTGACACAAAGGGAGGTTGTGCTTTGACTGAGGTTTGGGGGTAGAGTTATGGATTGTAGTCCTTGGGGCCTTGAACAAGTCATTTGAGCTCTGAGCCCTAATTCTGCTCTCTACAATGGCATGATATCAAAGCAACAACTGTCATAGGATAGGGTCGATTTAGGGGGAATGCATGAACCATGTAAAGCCCTTGTGCTGTAAGTGCTGAGTAAATGATGGCAATTCTCTCATTAGATGCCTTTTGTTTGTTTTTGCTTTTTAGTTTCTACTCCACACCCAACTGATTTTGTAACTTTTCACAGGGAACTACACATTCTAAGTCTCAGTTTTCTGATCTGCAGTTTCGGAACCAAAATAGATGTTTTCTGCATGCTTCACAGGACTCTTGTGGGAATTTGCCGTTATCCTCATCATGGATCTCAGCATTGCCAGTCTCATTCTCGATGTCATCAGCATCATCTCAGCAGCACCACCAAGACACTTTCCATTTCAGAGTCCAAGAAGCCAGTTTTGGTTTCCATAGTTGGCTACTGAGAGGTACTAGGCCAAGCCTCAGAAATAAGGTGCCAAAAAAATAAAAATAAAATAAAATCTCATCCTCTAACAGTTTAGGTATGGCCTCAACTTAGAGGCAACAAACAGCTGTTCTTGGAAGAGCTGTTGAAAAATCCCTGTAGCTAGCATCATGTCAAAATCACACACATCAGTTAATTTGTTCCCAGCAGCAAATCAAAGCCATGAAATCCCAGTGGTAGGAGCCAGATGGGGTTGCAAACACTCAAAATGTTTACAGCATGGTGTTGCACTTGACTGTTTACTGAGCACCTCTGCAAGGAGTGTGTGAGAATTCCATACAGCCCAAGTGTAGGAACATCACAATGCAAAGATAAGCACGGAGTTCAGGACTGTGCTTGGGAGAGACAGTGGAGGGGAGACGCACACAGTAGGACCCCAACAGCGTTGGCACTTCCTGTTCTTTAAAAAGCTCTGTACCAGGGCTGGAGAGATGGCTCAGAGGCTAAGAGCACTCGCTGTTCTTTCAAAGGTCCTGAGTTCAGTTCCCAGCAACCACATGGTGGCTCACAACCATCTATAGTAAGATCTGGTGTACAGACAGAATGTTGTATAAATAATAAATCTTAAAAAAAAGCTATGTACCAGATATAGCTGTTTTATGATATCATGTAATTATAAAACTGTTTCAGTATATGTCATATATATACATAACATTTGATAATTAAAAGGAGAAATAGCAAAAGAAGCCCCCAATCGAGGAACATCAAGAAATCCCTGTATGTATGTATTTTTGCCTCCTGTTAACTAGTATGTCTCTGTCACTTCTCCTAAAGCCTGCCCTAAATGTGACTGATGGATGACTTACTGTCTGGCACACTGTTTTCTGCTCCCCACTTCCCTGGTGTTTGATTTGAAGGTATACCCTGGCTACCACCTTTGCTGTTTTGTATTTGTCAAAGTGTAGATCAGTGGACTGAGGGCTCCCGGGAACATCTTGTTTCTGCCCTGGTCTAGGACATAACTCTGGCAGACAGCTTGATCATTTACGATTGCTCTATTTTAAGCAAAATGTCCTTGTGTGATTTATTCCCAATGACACCAACCTGCAGCAGAATTTTCAACGTCAACTGGACCAGTGCTTCCTCCTAAACGTGTGCCCTAAGCAGCTGTCTTTCATAGTCATGTCAGAAGCTGCTAGAACTGTGAAGATTCTCTTATCTCAACAAAAGGGAAGACTGGAGTCTTTCAAGGCATAAACAAGGGAAGCATCAATGGCCCTGGTGCTGGCTGGGCCAGTTTGCTACACGTGTGGTCTTAGTAGGGTTGCTGTGAGGGCATATTTGCTATTCCTCTTGCCTCAGCTCCTCATTTCCCAGGGAAGGAGTCCAGAGCTGTGTGGCAGGCCAGTGGCTGCCAGGGGTGAAAGGATAACGGTGGCTGTCTGGTGAGCTCTTAGAGGCAAACAATCTCTACACCTGCCAATACCATATGTGAAGTGGAGCTGGGAAGCACATGAGCATTGCTTATGCCTATGGGAGTGTTAGCTGGAGGAGGCAGGCTCTGTGGAGGACTTTTCATCCAGTCTTCTTCCTGAGCCAGGATAGAGTTGGGAAGAGGCTTTCTGGCAATGTCCTCTGATTTTGAGTGACCTCATTGGCCTTGTTCTGTATCATAGGGCAACAGTCAGGCTTTCAGTAACCAGCCGTAGGCACTAGCCGGTCAGAATGAGGGAGGGCTTTATGGTGGAGATCTTCATGCATGTGTTTGGATGCTGGGTGGTGGTGTGGAGGAGAGGGATATGGGGGGAAGTGTGACTGTGGAATGGGGAGAAGATAGAAAGAGCTTCAGGCACCTTCAATTTGATTGTTAGTACAGACTGATTTCAATATTAAAAACCATTGAGCCATGCTCCTACTGAATGTCATTTCTATTCTGCCCATAACAGAGGTAGATGAAACCCTCTTATTTTATTCGCTTCTGAGCCATTGTGGATGGGGGCTTGTTAAAAACATGAGAGCCTGGTTGTCACCTAAAGATCACTGAATATGACTTCCAAGGTTCCAGATCAAGACCACTATCCAAGAATTCCTGGACAACTAATCTTTACTCAGCTCTAACTTTGGAAGGGGTTATGACTTGAGAGATGGAGTCTGAGGGGGAAGTGTGTCTAAACGGATTGTGTGCATAAGAGGAGCAAGCCTGTGGGACTGGCAAGCTGACAGATCCGTGGCTAATTTGCTGATGCCACCTTGACCCTGAGCCAGCTGTTTCAGGCTGCAGCGGCACAGGAGGTAGACCTGGTGTGGACTGACATTCCCAGTTCTCAAGAGCTGCTCAAATTCGAGTCATTGTGTCAGTTTCTAGACTCACCAAGTCGACACTACTTCAGATTCTTCTGCCCCAAGAGCTCTATTTTGGAGATGGGCGAAGGGAGAGGGGTGAGGGTACCAGAAAGGAAGAAGATGAGCTGTTGGAGGATCTTGATGCTGCATAGTTCCTTTTCTCAGGATGGTCCTTGGGTGGTGATGGCCCACTGTCATCTCTCAGCTGTCCTCCCATTTACTTTAAACAATTCTGCCATTAACCCCTTTGGTGCCAGGGACTGAGTCTGAAGCATTGGGGCACCTTCCAGGGCTTCTGAGTCTTAGCTGGGAGGTTTGCATGTACAGGAGAAAAATTTCCCTTCAGACTTGGAGTGTTGGGCCTCTGGAATGTTCTATAAAGAGTAGATTTCTCAATGGGATGTGGCTTGATTGCTCCATTTAAGCCCAATTGCTAAAGCTTTCTGTCTGCTCAGAAGACTGTTTCTCCCTTGCTCATTGTGACTCTTGCTTTTCCTTCAGGACTCAGACTGTGTTCTGACCTCAGAGACCAGGCTGTGTGGACTTCCTTTTAACTACACAGTGCTGGACAGATCTTTGTTTTAAATATACCCATCTGAGATTTTAAAGTTCTACTTTTTGTTGTATTGTTTTGAGGCAGGGTCTCACTATGTAGCCTTAGCTAGTCTGGAACTTGCTATGTAGAGCAGGCTAGAGATCCTCCTGCCTCTGCCATCCTCCCCTCAAGTCCTGGGATTAAAGGTACCATAAGCCACTGTTAAAAGAACACTATAAAAAGCATCATTATCATCAACAACCACCAAGTCTAGCATTTGTAAGTAACCATTAAGCGTTGTTTAAGTTGTTTTATTATCTCAGGTAATCACCACAATAGTCCAGTTAGGCTGGCACTATTACCCTATTTATGCAAAGTAATATCTGCCTGGTCAAGCAGGATGGCCTGTCTAGAAAGTGATAGATAAAGACCTGAACTCTATGTCCAGCAGAGCCTGCTGGCCTTTTCTGAATTTGTAGCCAAAATTGCACTGTATTGCCTTGTAGCAGTTGGAATTCATTCATTGTTCTGGACTCAAGGGTGGTCTTTTGGTTCATAACCCTACAGTCTCCAGCTGGGCTTTGCTATCAAATAGTTGGGGTTCCCATTCCTGCCTCATGTGGGTGGAATAAAGGAGTGAAAGGTGCTCATGAAATCAACTTTTATTTGGCAATATCAGCCCATCTCATCCAAGAGCTCACAAAGCTCTACAAGATGTGCTATGCTTTGTGAGGCATTCAGTTCTGGGAATGGATGAAAGGTTTGGTGCCAGGGAGGTGGCAGTCCTTGGAACTATGCTAATTTCTTAGCGATGTTATCCTGTACAGATAGTGTACAGTGTACAGTGTAGTATACAATGTTTCATGTTCCAATTTATTTTCGTTTCATAGGCATGCCTCTCTGCTGTCCTTTAAAAAACCTGCTTGATAGCTACAAACATTAAAAATAAATGAACTGGACCTGTCACCACTGAAGAATGAGCTAAACATTTAATTGTCTGCCACTCTGGGTAGAGTGTGACTTCTTGTACCTAATGAGAATGCTTTTGGGGGTAAGGGTGAGACATAGTCTTCGTACTTGGACAAATCATGGTGTGTTTCTGTCCTTGTAACTGCCTTGCTTATTCATGTGGATGGATGTCCTGAGCTCAAGAAGGCAGAATTGAGCTGATTTCATGACCTAGACATGAGTCACTTATTTTATAGAAATGCAAGAACAACATGCTACTGTGGACTCCACCAGTTCCAAAACTCTGGCACATATGTCCTTTTCCTTGGCAGGATTATAGTTTCATTTAATTCTGTTAATGCCTAGAAAAGCCTACAGATAATTCAGTTTGCCAAGTGTGTGGGTGGGTAAAAGATGTATGTTCAAAATCCAGACACCTGCAAGAACTGTCTGTGGGAAACGTCTAATTAGACCTGCCTTTTTTAAAAAAAAAAAAAAAACGGGGCACCCAGCCTTAGTAGCAAACGGCATTTATGCATCAAAGTGTCCACATTGATGGGCACGCGATGACTGTTAAGTCACAACAATTACACTTAATGAGAACTAATGGGCTGTCTTAGAGCATGGTTCTGCCTCTTAGAGCTGCCTCCTACCACTCCCCCACCCTGTTCGTAAGGCTCCTTGGCCGGACCTGCTCACTCCAGTGCAGCCGTGTGGAGTCTCCCGGTTTTGGCCCTTTCTTCGTGGCAGACTCTTGTCCTTTTTCCTCTTCCGTTAGCAGCGTAAACAGTGCTTCCACTGCACCTGCTTTATATCCTTCCCTGAGACGCCCATTCGTCCCTCCTTCTCGTCTATATTTGTTTCACACATGAGTCTTCCTTTATTCCTCCTGTCTCTCTTCTTCTCCAGCCTTCTCTCTCTACTTCCTTTGGTGACAGCTCTCTTACAGGAAGAACCCTGCCCTCTCCTTGTTGTCCTAAAGGAGAAACTAGTCATTTGCTTTAAAGGGCTAGGAACCAGGGAGGGCAAAATGTTGGAATGCAAGTAGAATACAGATCTAAACTCACTACCCGTTCAAGGTTGCTTTCCATCACATTTTGCTTCGAGGGGAAGGAGGAAAAGTCTATACTACCATGTGTGTCCTTTATCTGCCTTCCCATGCTCCCTGTATCTACTGTGTAGAAATATATGGGAAGAAACAGGCCAAGAAGCTTAATGCATGATGATCTTTTGGCATTTGGTTGTCAGCATTCCCTCTGGCCTTGTTTGCAAGCAAACTCAGGAAGTAACCCCCATCAATTTTGGTAGGTTCTCAGAATGTTCAAAACGTCCATCTCATACCTTTTCCCCAAATTCTCTCTTTGCCACTGGAGTTGTGACTGCATAGGGATGAAAAAGCTATGGCCTCAGAAGGCAGAGGCTGTTGTAGTGTGATGAGAAGAGAGGGAGATGGTGATGAGGTTAAAGATGCCCTGGGAATGATTTGATTTCACCATTCCCATACTCTGGCTGTCCAAGGATATATTGAACACAGAGGAAGAGTGGTCACCACTGATACTGTCCCCATCCTTTGGCCCAAGCAGTGGGCTTGGCTGTATTAAATCACTAAGTTTAGAAATACTCTGGGCAGTGGTGGTGCACACTAATCCCTGAGTTTGAGGACAGGCTGGTCTACAGAGTGAGTTCCAGAAGGCCAACCTCGGAGTTCCTGCCTTCTCATTCCTGTGGGTTTAAAATGGGAAATCAAGGAAGAGTAGGATGCATGTAGTGGAGGCAGACTGTATTTACATGCAATTCACCTCTTGTGTCTTAAGAAAACCCACTTGAAGAGTCATTTACTGGGAAGCACGGTCTGTGTGGCTGTAGCATTGGGCACTGAGGTCACGGTCTTGCCAAAAGCTGACTTTCTCCGAAGTTCTGTCTGTTGTCCAGAGTGACAGCCACTTCGGTGGGCAAATAGAACGGTCATCCCTGCTGCAGAGGGGAGTGCTTCAGGCTGTGGCCCCTTCAAGGTGGCTGGTTGTTCCAGCTTTCCAGAGGTGGTATAATGTTTGCTGGGAGGAGGGCTGTAATTCTGAAATCTCACAGTTTTGACTTGCTGTAAAACAGAAGAACAAAGGACCACGGATGAGAGGTGTGCTCTGTCCCCAGCCCTTTGATGATAGGATTTATGTGCTCACTCTACAGTTGTTTTCACTCAAAATGCCTCATTCCTGTTGTGTTCATTCAGCAAGTATTTGTGTTTTCTATGCATGATGTAAATGTACTGTGTCAGGTGCTGTTGATCTGAGATTGAGCAAACCCTCCCTGCCCAACGGGAAACTGTAAACATGGCTGAGGTGGGAGAAGAGTAAGCTGCTAAGGCAGTGGTAGCATCTAATGGAGGGCCTTTCTTGAGTCAGAAGAATTTGAGGATAAGAGTGAATGGGGCTGGAGAGATGGCTCAGTGGATAAGAACACTGGCTGCTCTTCCAGAGGACCCGGGTTCCGTTCCCAGCTCACAACTGTCTGTAACTCCAGTTACAGGGGATCTGACACCCTCACACAGGTACACATGCAGTCAAAACACCAATGAACATAAAGTAAATATAAATACATTAAAAAAGAATAAGAGTGTATAATTTGTGAGAAATAGGGTTGGCCACGGTTTGGGGTAATTGGACTCTGGAAATACACAGTCACTTTTCCCCTATTCTCTCTGCTTTCCTCCAGGTTTCTCTCAATGTCTGGCTTTTCTTCATGAGCTCTACTGATGACCCCATTCTGAGCCTCCATAACACCTTAAAATGTTCATTACAGAGCTGGTTCCTGGTCTCCTGATGTTGCCAGCTAGCCTTCCATATGTTGACTGACTTCCCCATACATTAAGACCATGAGGTGAATATGCAGACTAGCATTTCATGTGTTCTTTCAAAAGATGGGACATTCAGAGTCAGGCATTTGGAGGCCAAGGCCAGGGCACTACGAGTTTGAGGCCAGCTTGAACAATATAGTGAAAAAAAAATCTGTCTCAAAACTGAAATTAAACCTAAAAGCAAACATTTGAAATCTAAGATCTGGAACTCTGGGCCCATACCAATTCTGGCTGAGCTGAGGAGTAGCTCCTTTCTCCAAATGCATTTCCTTACAAGCTTAGCAGAAAAGCCTGGGCTGCCGGAACGGATACAGATGTCAGCTGTGTGGCTTCGTACAACGTTGTTAACTCCCCAAGCCTCTGTTTCCTCACTCTAAATGAAAATGAAAATACTCCCTGCCCTAAAGGACTGTCAGGATTTAATGAGATGGAGCATGTGGAGCGCTGTGCATGGTGTCTACCAGCATATTTCATATGCAGTGAAGGCTTGGCAAATAGGAGGGACTGTCACCATCCGTTTCGTGGGGCATGGATGACGGTGGGATGGTGGTACAGGTGCTAGTGTGGGGCATGATTGATGGGTGTGGGGATGCTCCACAAGCTGAAGGATGATGATGAACATCACGCGGTCCCTTTAATGTCACCTTCTCCTTTTCATAATCTCTCTTGCTTCAAGGATCTTAAAAAAATTCATGCCTTCTAGTGCAAAAGTATCCAGACTAGATGTTAACTCTGACAGTGGGTGCTACAGAGGTTGCAATAAGTCAACTGTTAGAATTATCATCTGATGTGACTTTGATGTCATCTAAGTTCTCCTGCGTCTGAAATGTTTCTGTCATCTGGTGAAAAAGTGTGTGTCAAGCCCTATGTAAGCTCTTCACACATCTTACATCATTTAATCACATCTCCAAGCCTGTGTGTGGTCATTTTTATTATTTACTTAACATTGCTTTGATTTATTTTTATTTCATGTATATAAGTGTCTTTTGTTTGCATGTCTGTGTGTGCACCATGTGTGTGCCTGCAGAGGTCAGAAAAGGCATCAAATCTCCTGGAACTGGAGTTGTGGGTGGTTGAGTCACCATGGGGGTGCCAGGAGCTGAATCCAAGTCCTCTATGAGAGCAGCGATCTCTAACTGCTCAGCCATCTCTTTAGTCCTCTATATTATTTCTGTGGCTTAGGCAAATAAGTACATAGTGAATGAATAAACAGAGCCCCAGAAGGGTGGAACGTTGTTTTGGCAGGAGCCGCCTAATTGGAGCTGTAATTCAAATCAAGCCATGTTTTCTTCAGGCTGTCTCTGGATGAAGGGGAGGAGGGGTGTGCTCAGCGAGGGGGAGGTGTGCGTGGTTGTGAGTGGGATGGGGGCTGTTGTGTGTGAAGATTTTATTGGCGACTGCCCGTGTGGTTGGCAATGTCCACCAACATGACAATCTCATGATGTGCAAAGTTGGGAGGCTAAAGAGTCAGGGTTCCAATGTCACTCCATTCTTACCTTTTCGATGCCGTTTTTTGAATTTTCTGGTTTCACTAGGATGGAGGGTGGGGCAGATGCAGGTGGCTTGACTGGCAGCTCATTCTTGATGGATATTTCTTTGCCTTCCGTGATGACGGAACTGGCTGGTGAGTGGACCCTGGTCTTGGTACCTTTGTTGATACAGGTCAGGGCAGGCTCCCCAGTGGAAATGGGTTTAGGCCCCATCTCCACTGTCATTGGTGTTAGGGCAGGGGTCATCTCCTGTGGCTGACAGAACTGGAACTTCTGAGGCCGGATCACCATGGTGGAACTGCACCTGAGGGGGCCCACCATGAAAGTCGGGATCCCAGACTGGACCGGTCTCTGCAGGGATCCATCTGGGGATAACAGAACAGATATTAGCAAGAGCATGTCTGACCACAGTTTGCATGTGGGTTGAGTATGCAATGTGTCCTGATATCCCAGAACAGATAAGTGCTTTTCTAATGTGGCTGAGTTCATACTCTCATGGGGTCTGTCTTTCAAGAGTGATTGTGTGTGTTTGTGTGTGTGTGTGTGTGTGGTTTGGGATGCTGGCAGCAGTTAACTGATTCGCTGAATGCCGTGAGAGGTGTCTGAAGGTATACTGCTTCAATCTCTCTTTCTCCTCTCGCCCTCTCTCTCCTTTTCCCCTTTAGGACGGCTAGGAAAACAGATACACAGAGTCTGTGTGAGAAGCAGATACAGACAGACAGGCCAAAGAGGAGGAAGAACGTGGAAACACAAAGTGAGCAGACGACAGAGAAGGAAAGCGACACAGGGAGAGGACTCTACCATCTGCTTGCTGGAGAAATTGATAATAGAAATGTAAGCATGGCGGGAGGGGCAGCAGCTCAGAACATTAGCTTTGCTCACTGTTCCTGTTTATTTTCTGCTCAGTGAAGGCTGACAGCCAGAGCAAAGTGTGCACTGCGTCTTACAAGATCTACAGACTGCCAGACAGTGCCTGATGATTGCTGGCTATCATTACTATGTGAAGGGCAGCATAGCATGCCCTAGTGACCCAAAGTGTGACAGTGTGGGTCTGTGCCTTCCTGAGACAGGTTTTCCTCCAAAGTCCTCCCTGAGAGTCCCTAAGGAGGAGGTCCCATCTCATTGGCATAAATCCTGTAGGTGACCACGAGAATGGAGGTTCCTTGCCTTTGGGGAAATGACAGGGAGTTAAATGTTGAGAGGCATTGTGGGCCATTTCTCAAAGGGTCTCCAAGCATTTAGAGAACCTCATGTTATCTAAGGTCTTCCTGATGCTTCTTGGACACACTGAACCAAAGTCATTTGTGTCTAGTACTGAGGGCCTGAGCCAAGTTCACATTCTGTGTTGTGGTTGTGAAACTTCACTGAGCAGGAAGTACGCATGGACACTGAACACAGTGTGTTCTCAGCTGCTCCCTGCCATTTGCTGAGTCTGATCTTTCCGTTTAGACATTTGTTTTCACATCAATGGCCGCTTGAGTGGGGAGTGGGTTTTTGGGGAGGCGTATAGCTTGACCTGCCTCACTTTGAGAAAGAGTTAAAGGAAAACTTCCCTGGAACTAGGGAAGGCAGAGCAATACCGCACAGCTGTGTCCTAGCTCCTGTGGGTGTGTGGGATAGCTGACTTCTTGCCTATCTGTTTATCTGGTCAGCTTCCAACTGCCCAGAAGCATTAGACAAGAGGTCTAATGCTCTCTTATTACATGTGCATAGAACACAAGTGGCCAAAGTGCCAGGTCAATCAAGAATTACACAGCAATACAGAGGGCATGAAGAAAAAAAAGTCCGTTAGCATGAGTGGAATGCAATTCTCTGCAGTGCTAAGTGGTCTAGACTGAAGGAACATTTCAACCCTAAACAAGCTCATGATGCAGATGGACCAAAGACAATCTAGTTGTAGTAGCAAGGAAGTGCTTTATTGACTAATAATTAAAGTTAATTTACCAATAACTTTTAAAGCCATGCTTTTGAGAGCTTATTAGTGGTAGACACTGTATTGCTATTAGTTAATTTTGTCTGTTAGTTAAACTTGATAGGAGTATACTATACTAAGACTGCAGAACAGAGGGTGATTATTATTACAAAGAGGCTGGTAACTTGTACAAGGCTGCTATGGCGGATTGGGTGGGGCAGCAGAAAAAAAGGGGCTGAAAGTTGAAGCAGGAGGTTCAGGCAGGTACATTTAAGAGACTATACATGCTGTGAGATACAAAAACGGGGCACACCTAAGTGAAGATGTTTGCTTCCTTTGTCCTCGGACTTTCCCTGTGCATTCTGCCTCTTGCACCACTCTTCCGTCTGCAGTGTTGTACCTCATGTGTACTCATATGTTGAGGTCGTAGAGGAGGCACAGGGCCGGCTTTATGAAGGAGCATCCTACACGTGGATTGTGCCAGGAAGGAAATCATGCTCCTCTGGACAGTGAGCTTTCAAGATCTTTTTTGAATCTCCACAAAGGAAATGTCACGCAGAAGTGTGAGATGCTGAGATTCTAACAGTAAATGTTAATGGCAGCTCGGCAGGCACAGCCGTGCCTTCCGCGTGGAATGTTATAGAGGGGGAAAGAGTGTCATGGGACAGAGCAGGGGGTGTGATGGCAGATGACTCTACTGATCTTGAAGACTTTGGACCTGGTGGGTTCACAGTGTGAGTCTTGCTTTTGCACAGTCTTTTAAGGAAGAACCTCTCTGTGTGCACCACACCAATAACATGGTAGAAAATAGTGGGTTTTAGTACTGTCTCCAGAATCTCATCTTTGACCTCCAGCTCCTGCCCACTCAGGGGTGTCCCTAGAACAGAGTCTGAGAAGCGCTGAGTCTATAATATCACACCCCCCGTTTTTATAAATAAAAAGCAGTACCCCCTTAGCTGCAATCCAATTACAAGGTGCTGCTCAGCTTGGGATCACACCATTCACCATGTATGTATGAATGGACCCAGACATTGGCCTTCACTTGGTCTGGGCTATACTCAATGAAAGCACTCATCCCTTTGGAACTTATCCTTTGCAGAGGCTGAGCTCAAAACCAACATTGTCCTTGCATAAAAATGCAATGCGTTCCAGTTGGAACCCCCATCATTTAGCTCTAGGCAAGTCCTTCTCCGCCATCAACTTACTCTTTCTCGCGCTGCTCTGCCCTTTCCGAAGAGACCCTTGTCCTGAAGTTCCTGGGCTGGGTGTGCTCCTCTCAGGCCTCGCTACGGCACTGGGCACAAAGACAGATCTGAACGGTCGGCTCTGCTGGGGATTACCTTCTGAAAGGCTACCCTGAGAGGACACAGAGGAGGTGGATAACGCCCATGAGGGGAGGAGAGTGGGGCTCCGGAAATCTGGAAAACTAGATGTCTTTCTTGTTGAACTATTTTTCAAAAGAGAAGAAATGGAGAAAGAAAATGTTCAGTAAGACCCCTATTTCTTTTTTAAAGTCAGCTCCCCCAAATGAAGGTAACCTCGCAATTACCCACCCCATTCTTTTTGTCATCCACAGCTGCGGCTAAGTTGATCCCCACCCCCTATGTGGGTCCTGGCAGCAGGGAGAAGGGCTCCTGAGGTCCTGGGAGAACGTGGACACCCAAGCTTCATTCTTTTGTGTGACCCTGGTCACCCTCACCTCACACTCTCGCCCAAGGTCACAGCACAGGTCTTACATGAGTTCACTGCTCTTTCTTCATTTTGTTCATTTAGTTATTGCTTATTCAGCAGCTTTGCCACTGCATGCTAAAACACGTTGAAGGTGGAGGTTTTTAAGGCTTATTTTGCAGCCCCTGTGTTCTGCATGTACTGCTGATTAATGTGTTTGTTGAATGGCTGCCTCAATGCTTTCAGCACTCCTTCTAGTCATTTTGGTTAACACATGTTGAGTGCTTACTGCATAGCAGACACTGGCTAGATACTTCACTCCTGTTAATGTGAGTTCTTTGTAACAGTTTTCTGCAGTAGCACCATTATTGCCACGGCTTTATAGACGTAAAGAATTTACAGAGCTTATGGGGCTGCAGAGCGCTCAGTTGATAAAGCACTTGCTGTGAAAGTATGAGGACCCAAGTTCTGTCTCCAGTGTCCTTATGAAAACGCCAGCAGCGCTGGTGTCCTGTGATCCCAGTTCAGGGGAGGTGGAGACTGTTGAGTTCTAGGTCAGAGTGAGGGACCCTGACTCAAAAGACAAGGTGGATGATTCCAAAGGGATGACACTTGAAGTTGACCTCTGACCTTCACACCCATACATACAGGTGCCACACACACACACACGAGAGTGAGCGAGAGTCAGAGAGACAGAAATACACAGGTAAAGAGAGGAGGGAGAGACAGACAGACAGACAGACTCATGGTTACTTGTCTAAGCAGCTACCAGACTAGAGATTTGAAGCCAGGTTGAAGCTAACTCTCTGCCTGCCCTACTTCTGAATTATACCATCTCCAGGGCTAGTTAGAGATGCACAGAAAACAAAACAAAACAAAACAAACCAAACAAAAAAGCTAAGGCCACTAAGCTAAAGCCACTAAGGTGGATGGTAGCCTTGAAGCGACATCGTAAGATGCTAATGCTTCAGCCTTGGGCTGTGACGTCATGAACAGCATTAAAGTTTTATAAACAACAAGCTCATGGCAACTGTTTCCAGACTGCAAACTCTATGAGGTGCGTTGGCAGTAGCTGGTACTTGACATGTCTTTCTCTCCCTCTCATTGATCCAAACCTGGCATCCCGTCTCCTATGTGCTGCCCACCAATTACCCCATCATTGTGTTGATGAAATAGCCTCTGATAATTCCACAGAAGTAATGACTTCCACTAGGGTACTGGTGTAGAAAACCTTCTTGGTGCCCAACTCACACAGTGTCCTCCATTGTTTTCTTCAGGCTGTTTCTCCTCATTCTTTCTCTTTCCCTCTATTCTGCTTATTAGAAATACAATATGTCTGAGTCTCAGCATCTGCTTTGATATCCTGATGGATAAAGTCTTTCATAGAGCCCCTGTGAAAGGCTTTTGTCCTGTTCCCTCTTTTCTACTGCTTCCAGTGTCTATCTTGTTTCCCCTTCTGAATGAGAATTAAGCATCCTCTCTAGGATCCTCCTTTTCATTTCTTTAGGTCTGTACATTTTAGTATGTTTATTCTATATTATATGGCTAATATCCAATTATGAGTATATACAATATGTGTCTTTTGCTTCTGGGTCACCTCACTCAGGGTGATCTTTTCTAGTTCCCACTATTTGCCTATGAATTTCATCATTTTCTTGTTTTTAATTGCTGAGTAGTATTCCACTGTGTAAATTTAGCACAATTTCTACATTAATTCTTTAGTTGAGGGACATCTAGGTTGTTTGCAGATTCTGGACATTATGAATAAAGCTGCTATGAACATAGTTGAGCAAATGTCCTTATTGTATGGTTGAGCATCTTTCAGATATATGCCCAGGAGTGGTATAGCTGGATCTTGAGGCAGCACTAGTCCTGACTTTCTGAGAAAGCATCAGATTGATTTCCAAATTGGTTGTACAAATTTATTTTCCCACCAGCAATGGAGGAGGGTTTCCGTTTTTCCACATCCTCTCCAGCATATATCATCCCTTGAGTTTTTGATCTTAGCCATTCTGATTGGTGTAAGGTGGAATCTCAGGGTTGTTTTAGAAAACCAACAGAGCCAAAAAATCTGGGCTCAGGTGGTCTTGCAGAGACAGATGAATCAACCAAGGACCATGCATGGAGAGGACCTAGACTCCCTTGTTCATATGTAGCCCATGAACAGCTCAGTCTCCATGTGGGTTCCTTAGTAAGGGTAGCAGAGGCAGTCTCTGACATGGACTCAAGTGGCTGCCTCTGTGATCACCTCCCCCATAGTGAGGTGGCCTAACTAGGCCACTAGAATGCAGGCAGTCGTGATGAGACATGATAGGCTAGGGTCAGATAGTAGGGGAGGAGAACCTCCTCTATCAGTGGACTAGGGGAGGCTCATGGTGGGAGAAAGGGAGGAAAGGTGGGATCAGGACGAGATAAAGAGAGGGCTACAGCTGGGCTACAAAGTGAATAAATTGTAATAAATAATAATAAAGAAAATATACATACATACATAAATAAAATGTGATAAAATATTTTGCAAATAAATGGTAAGGTACAGTGAATGAAAAAGAGATACAATGTGTATTATAAAAATGAGCCAGTGCTGTATGAAGGTAAGCAAGCTTTTGATTAACTGTGGCCAATGTTACTCAAAGGGACAATACTTGAAGTTGACCTCTGGCCTTCACACCCACTTGCACATACCTATACACAAAGAGAGAGAAAGGGAGAAGGAGAGGGACAGAGAAACACACACACACACACACACACACACCTCAACAGACAGACATATACAGGCAAAGAGAGACTCATGGTTACTTGTCCAAGCAGCACATAGTTTAGGAACTGATGCTTGCTGCAAGAGCCCTTCTACCCAGAGCTGTGAACCTGCTCTGGTCCCCGTGGCATGGTCAATGAAGAATGGAATATCAATGAGAAAACAGTCTGTCAGTGAGAAAACAAGACTATATTCTAGAAATGAGGCCTGGGTACTGAAGATCTCTAGAAACTGGCTTCCCCAGCAGAGTGTCTTTTGAACAAGAGGCCTCTTAGAGTTGCTTGCTTCAAAGCACATCAGCAAGAGGCAAGACTAGTCCCCACGTTGTTTCCAGCAGGAGCAACAGAAGCAAGGACAGAACACGGCTAATTAAGCTCCAGTCAGGCTTCCCCCACCAGTCCCTCCTCAGATGACTCTCTATGGCACCAGGTATAAGCTCAGCACTGGGCTTGGTTCCAGGAACTTCTAAATTGTGACTTTTCCCATCCAGTGCTGACTCCTTCTATGTCTTTTGGCAAAAAGACTTAGCACTTACCTAGCATTTTCTTCCAACATCAAAGCACTTTGCTAACACATATTAATTAATCCCAGGAAACCCCAAACCTGAAGACATTATGATCCTTGTTTTTCAGAGGAGACTGAAAGACATTCTGGGCTTAAGTAGGAGGAGTGGATATTCTGGTTTGCTGCATTAACAGGTCCCTGTGTCCTTTTTCTGTCTGTGCTATTAGAGCTTATCCTATTTTCAAAGAGAGCATTCCTCATAGCAGTTCTGCTGGGCTTGCCACATAAACAGCCTCCTGTGAAGGAGAACGGTTGAATCTTTACCATCTTGGTAGTATCTGTGTAGAGAATGAAAAGGCATTGATGGCCCCTTGTCTCTTTCCTCCGCCTGTAAGGCATAAGACAAGCATGTTTGTCTGTGGAGGCTACAAAGAACCATCCTGCATAATTGCATAGAAGCGGTTTTATTGGGAGGACAGGAGCCAGGTAGAAACTGCATGGGAACAGGATGTGAGTGGGCACCTGAAGGTTCAATTGGGGATCTGAGCAGAAAGTATAGATAAGATGTTACTATTGACATTGCAGCCAGTCCTGAAGAGACCTGGTAAGCTAGGGTCAGATGGAAGGGGAGGAGGGCCTCCCCTATCAGTGGACTTGGAAAGGGGCAAGGAGGAATTAAGGGAGGGATGGGAGGATTGGGAGGGAATGAGGGAGAGGGCTACAGCTGGGATACAAAGTATATAACCTGTGATTAATATAAAAAAATAAAAATAAAAAACAAACATTAACACATAAAACATACAAAAAAAAAGATGTTACTGTTGATCTCACCATAATGATCTTCAGTTTTTCTGTATCCTTTCCTCCCCGGCTCCACTTCAAAGTCCCAAGTAAGACTGCAAGATTGGCCAAGCTAAGCTGGCATGGTGGCACACACCAGCAATCCCAGCACTTGGGAGACAGAAGTAGGAGGCTAAGTGTCTTAGTTAGGGTTTCTATTGCTGCGAAGAGACACCATGACCATAGCAACTCTTATAAAGGAAAGCACTTAGCTGAGTCTGGCTTACAGTTCAGTGGTTTAGTCTATCGCCATCATGGTGGCATGCAGACAGCTGGAGAAGAAGTGGAGAGTTGTTCTGCAGCTGGATACTCAGGCAGCAGGAAGAGAGAGACAATGGGCCTGACTTCAGCATCTGAGACCTCAAAGTCCACACCCAGTGACGCACTTCTTCCAACAAGCCTCTGAGCCTATGGAGGCTCCTTTCATTCTAACCACTACAATAAGGAGCTCAAGATCACCTTCATCTATACAGCAAGTTCAAGGTCAGTCTGTGCTAGCTGTGACCTCATCTCATGCACCAACAACCCACAAAAAATAAAATTTGTTGTGGATGGGATGAGGAGAAAGTTGAGACCTAACACCTACTGAGAGCACACAGGAAAAAGACTCAAGCCCACTCAAGTGCTGCAAAGGAGTTTGGATGCTGGACAGATGGACGTTTGACAACTGCTCTATAAACCTGAGCCTGCATACATCTTCAGAGTCTTGGAGAAGAGACTTTACAGAAGCAGAGGTTTAGCTGTGATTAATAGGAGTTAGACATATTGGTAGCTGGAGTATATATTTTTTTCTTCACTATGAGTAGTTAAAAAGTCCCACTTATTGAATCTTAAATAGGAATCTTAATATTTTGGTCAATTTTTTTTGAGACAGTCTTGCTATGTAGCCCTGGCTGGCTTGCTATCAACCATACAGCCAGCCTTGTCTCAAAGTCATGCCATCCTCTTAGCCTCCTGGAGTGCTGGGATCACAGGTGTGGGTCACAACTCTTATCTATAGTTTATCCCTAAACTCTGCCTCAGTTTGTAGATCATGATGCAAAGCTTTCAGAACCCAGGGGGCACCTCACATTTCTGAGCTCTGGCTGTTGGCATTCTATGCCAGCGGAGCCAATGGCACTACAGAGCCATCACTGTAAACAGGAAAGAGACAAGGGAGCTGTCAAGGAGCAGAAAGGAGCTTTGCATATGTTGTCTAACTCAGTAGGTCCTCACTTAGCAATAATAGCAGAAACAAAGCTGACAAAGAGTATTTTTCATTTGGGAGAAGGGGAGGATGAAACTTAACACAATGAAAGGGTGGGTAGGAACAGGGCTAGCTGTACCCAGCTGCACAAATTTGGCACATATATTCACCTCTATGGTTAGTGGAGTCAGGAGCCTTCTTTGTATGGACAATATCAAGGGAACAACACTTGGATCTTCTCTAACCCAACAGCATCAAGGAACAGAGGGGCTTGTTCCTGGGGAACGCCACTTCCCCATGAGAAGACTACGCCTCCGTGTTAGCACCTCATTATCTGCTAATGTTCAGATTTCTGTGGACTTGGAGCTGGGGACCAGCTCACTGTCAACCTGTGCTACTGGAGCCCCACAGCTGTCCGGGAACGCAGCCGTTTCAGAGGGGTGAGCGCAGATACGCGTGACCTGTTTGAGGGCGTTGGGTGTCTACTCAAGAGAAAACCAAGGGAGGGAGAATGGAAGCAGGAACATTGGGAAGCTGGAACCCCACATGCACAAGGGGACCACACATCCTGACTGTCCCAGGAAATTGAGGGTTTTCCTCAGTTTATACTTCCTCAAATATATTCATGTATAACGGTAAACATGCGGTCACTCTCATTCATACTAACACTGTGATAATTCATCCTGGACTCTGGGCTAAGCCTCGTATATAAGCAAAGACAGTGTCAGTCATACCACAAATATCTAATCTCATGGCTTTAAATACCATCTCAAGACCAGGACTTGTCAATGCTCAACTTGTCTACCCACTGGTTCACCAGCATCTTTGCTGGTGTTTCTTTGCTTGTGTTCATAAGCACCTCACACTTAATGTGCTGGGAAGTTAGTGTTTGCTTGCCCACACAAGCAACCCATCAAACCATCTGCTGGTGTTTTCATCATTGCCATCCCACTCTCCTTTGGTTAACCAGAGAAAAAAACTCGCACTCACCTTGAATCTTCTATCTCTCCACACCTAATAGTTAATGTCAGAAAAACCCTGGTGCCTCTAGCTTTAAGGTATTTGTGGAATCTACATATTCAAATTACTACCTCCTATGCTGACAACATGATAATTTAGCCTCTTCATAGGACTGTTACAGTAGTCTCTTAGCTGGATTTTCTATCTCTACCGTTTCTTCTCTATAGTTTCTTCTCAACCCAGCAATCAGAGACATGGTTACACATAGGTTAGATTGTACTACTCTTCTGCTCAAAAACTCTATGGAGTTAAAAACAAATCCTTTATTATGACCTAAGAATTCTAAATGAATTGGCCCCATTTACCATTCTGATCTCATCATCTATTGCTCTTCCCCTCATTTGCTCTAACCCAGTCTAGTGGGTTTTCATGTCAGGTACATTCTTACCCCAGGGCCTCTGAACTTGCTGTTCCTGTGACCCAGAATGTACTTCTCTCCAAGATCAGCTTGACTTACTTCTGCATTTCCCTCATTCTCCTTTCTTCTCAGTGAGGCCAAATCCTTACACACAGATGCAGGTAGGTACATGTGTGTATGTGTGTGTGCATATGTGTGTATTTTGTTTACTGATATTTCCCCAGGGGCAGGAAAGGTATAATATCTGACATATAGTTAACATTAAGGGACTCAACAGATGGCTCACTACTTAAAAGCACTTGCTGCTTTTGCAGAGGCCTTGAGTTTGGTCCCTAGTACCCATACATAACAGACATGTAGCACAACCATCTGTAACTCCATCTCTAGGAGATTCAATGCCCTCTTCTGATCTCTGAGGGCACCAGACCTGTACATAGTGCACATATGTACATGTAGGCAAAATTCTTATGTGTATACATATATGTATATAATCTAAAAAAAGTCAGTAAATGTTTGAAGAGGTGAAAGCATCAGTTACACACACTTTTAGTTTGCCATTCTTCCAACAAATTCTAAGTACCTTACATTGAAAGAAATAGTTATGATGTCTCATTCCAACTTCTGTCATATTAAAAAAAACAACTTCTCTTGAGGTTCTTGAAGACCTCATTTTTGCCTGTACCCTTCCTAAACAGGGATCTTTCTACCTTGCCAGCAGCCATGGAAAGAAAAATCTATGCATTAAAAACGTAGCCTTTTCCTGAACCCAGCCTGTCTGAACTTCAGCCCCTGCCCTCTGCTGCTGTCATAGCCCCAGCCTAGCTCCGGGCACACAGCCACTCGTGAGCCCTCGTCCTTTGCTCTTCACAGGGTAAACCACCGTACTTCATCACTTTCTTCGAGGTTGCGGCTTGTTCTTTCCTCACCATTGCTGTTACCCTCCTCCGGACATAGCGCCTCACCTAAATGAAGGTTTCCAGAGTTGCTTCAGAGTTTATGCTCACAGACTCTGTCACTTTCCTGGAGTTTGTGACCCTCTGCATGTCACAAAGACAGGGTTTGATGTGTGACAAGAGCCTCACTGCCTCATAGCTGGGCGGGTGGGGGCAGAGGTAGGAAGGATTACAATAGATTTGAGGCCTGTGTGTGTGAATTTATGGGCACAGTGTGAAGAGGCAGGGCAAGCTGAGGGTCAGTGGCATTGATTAGGTATGTCACTGGCAGAGCTGGGAGGGAAGGGCTCCTTCAGTGTGACTGGTCTTTGACCTGGGGCATGGCTGGGCAAGTATCAGTCTGAACCTATGGAAATTCTGCCTCACGTTCGAGTGTCCTGAGAACCTAAGAAGCCCTGGGGAACCATCTGGTCACATTTTCCAATTCGTTCTGTTGATGGTATTGTTTTCGTGTCAGATGTGATGTGGGAAATCTGGGACTCGGCAGCAGAAAGCCTCAAATGTGGTCCTAGGCAAGTCATGTCCCCATGTATCAGTGCCTCCATCTGAAGAATAACACATGGCAGGCCCTTTGGCCAGGGAATTTAATGAGGCAAAGCTGGACACTGGGTCACACTTGTGGTCCTAGCACCTAGGAGTCTGAGGCAGGGGGGTTTGAGGCTAAGTTGCCTAAGTTCCAGGGGAGCCTGTAAATACACAGGACCTCTGGGAAAAAAGTTATAAATATTTTGTGTGTAAGCTAAGAGATATGAAGGCAAAAGCTATTTCTTGGCTTATGCTCTGAAAAGGCATAGCATCCACCATTAGTTCAATGCACAGAAGAGTCCTGGAGACATACCTGAAAACAGGAATGATGTAGTCACTTGGAAAGATGCCAGTTCGCCCTGTGACTAAGGAAAGACCCCTTAGCCAGCCATCCTGGTACTTTCCCAGGACCCTGATGCCTTCTCCCTTCTGCAGATCCAGCTCATCAGGTCCGTGGGCTGAGTAAGAGTGCAGGGCTACAAACCTGGAAACATAGGGAGCTGGTGAGGGCCGCAGAACATGCCCGTGGAGGACACAGCGCTGGTGAAGGGCTGGGGAGCCAGTCCCTATAGCTCGCCTGCCAGCACCTAGCAACAAAAATCACTGAAACTGGAAACTTAAGCACGGAAGGCAGACAGAAGTGGCTGAGATGCCAGCAGAGGACGCAGTACTCTACCTTCATCTCACCACGCTATAGGGCACCACACAGACAGAAATCATGGATAGGCCAACATGGACACTGTGGCAATGGGCACTGGCCCCTAGCAGAGAAAAGACCTGAAGGTCAGGATGAGTGGCAGAGGTGTATAACAGTCCGCCTCAGTGCCCTCCTAGTACTGTCTGCTGTGGTTCTGAGGACAGCAAGGCTCAGGGTTAATAGAGTTCAGAAACCTTTCTGAAACACTCTTTCAACTGAGTAGGGGTTTGTTTGACTTCCAGGAATGACCTGGGAGATAGCTGGATGCCAACTGTAAAGTGCACATTATGAAGTAGGAGGCAGGGGTGATTGTCGTTATTATTTTTGCATATAATGATTCCACTGGCTGACTGGTAGGTGGAGGGGAATCGGTTTCTATCATGCAAAAATGTGAGAAGAAAGACTCTATAGTCTAAAGTTCACACAGGAGTCAGGTAGGTGGCATGCAGAGATGAGTCACGGTAGGTAGTGAGGACAACAGGGAACAGAAAGGCCAAGGACGTGAGAAACAGCTGCCTCATGAAAGGCATTAAAGGAAGAGCTTAATTGCCGTGCTGGATTTGGGGTCACTTCAGCCAGGCGTGTCCAAGCTTTTGACATTGTGACACGATGTTGTCATCTACAAAATTTATGCCCAAGATTGTGCAATGGAGTTTACAAAAAAAAAAAAAAAAAGCAAAATAGATCTGATAATGTTTTAAGTTAGCTTCTGGTTTTGTGTTGGGCTGCAACCATGGCAACATTTGTGTGGCATCTAGGGTGCCCAGTAGTCCTTTGGGATCCTGGAGACTGTGGAGATACTCCCCAACTCTTAATGAAAGTGGTTCTTATTTGTAAGCATTTTTCTTACCCCAATGTTGAATCTTTTTAGTGTTTTTTAAACTATTTTAAGTCAATATTCATTTATGACCCAATATTTTTTTAAAAATGTAATTTATTTATTTTTATATCAGTCACAGGTTAGGTACTTTGCATCCCAGGCATAGCCCCCTCCCTCATTCCCTCCCATTCTCCCCATCCCTCCCTCATCTCCTCCCCGCCCTCTCCAAGTCCACCGATGGAGGAGGATCTCCTCCCCTTCCATCCGATCCCAGTTCATCTTGTCTCCTCAGGGTTGGCTGTAATGTCCTCCCCTGGGATCTAGCTAGGCTGTTACTCCCTGGCATGTATGGGGGAGGGTATGACCCAATATTTTAAACCTGAAGTGAGACCATAGAGACTGCTCAATACGCAATCTCCTCACAGTGTTGTGCTTTTGAATCTGTGTTTTTCTCATCTGTGTTCATCGCCATTGGTGGTGTAAGAAGGGGGGTCGTTAGCTGTTTGGATGACATGGTTTGGGCATGGCCATTGGGTAACAGAGGGCTGCAAAGATGAGCTCTCTATGCCAGAGGTCGGGAGGATGGAGTGGAGCTTTTTTACTCACATGTTAGAGGAGAGATGTTGCTGGGAGCTGGGCATGCTGACCACGGCTGTGGAATGTCCTGTGGGGGCAGGTGCAGGGTGAGAAGTGCTGACCTATACAGACAGAAGAGGCAGACAAGCAGAATCAGTAAGCGCCACAAGGTATGTGAGAAACCACAGAGCAGCTTGGCACAGCTGAAAACCAACAGCCATGCCCAGCACTGCCTGCCTAGCCCTTTCTCTGGTTTGTGGCTTTGGGGAGAGTAAGGTGGAGCAGATATCTTACAGCCTTTCCAGGTAATGTAGCTGGGTCCCAAAGGAGTGCAACGGAGTGTGGCAGGCGGTCAACTTAGAGCCAGCTAGGGCTATTAGCTTCCCCTTTTGTGCCACCAACCCAGGTCTCATCCCTGTGTTCAAAGCTATATGTGGAAAGCAAGACAGCAAACAGGGACTCAGGACCTAGCTTACTACCATACTTTTAAGTGCTTCTTAAGTATCAACACATTTAGTCCTTACCAAAGGTAACTTATTAATAAAAGAAGACATTGTGGGGGACAAGAGTTACTCAACTAGGACAAACACAATTTAAAAATAAGTCTAGGATATGAGCCCACCTGCTCATTAACTACTGATAGTATTAACACACACATACACACACACACATGTCTTCAATAACTTACAGAACATGAATCTGAATCCCTTTCATTTCTTCCAGATAAAAGCAGAACAGCAAAATAGAAGCCTCTGACCTTTGCCTGCTCTCCTAGGATTCTTCCTATTGTCTAAAAGGCTGATGTGCTTAAAGAAAAAAAGTTTATCTGTCTATCTATCTATCTATCTATCTATCTATCTATCTATCTATCTATCTATCTATCTATCTATCTATCTATCTGTCTGTCTGTCTGTCTGTCTGTCTGTCTGTCTGTCTGTCTGTCTGTCTGTCTGTCTGTCTGTCTGTCTATGTGTCTATCATCTCTAGCTATCATCTATGTGTCTATCATCCATCTATTTATTTAACTCTGAGTATGTGTGCACTCATGTCAGATGTGTGCAGGTTAGAGAATAACTTATAAGAATCACTTCTCTTGGCATGCAGATATAGAATTCAGAACTCAGATCATCAGGCTTGGCAGCAAGCACCTGTACCTGCTGAGCCATCTCATCAGCCCTGACCTTTCCCCTCTTTCTTGAGACCAAATCTCTCATTGGGACCTGGAGCTTGCTGGTCATGTAGGCTGGCCAGCCAGTGAGCCATCTCTGAGATTACAATTATAAAACACTACATGTGGGTCTTTCATGTGGATTCCTGTGATTGAACTTCAGTCTTCTCATTTGTATGGAAAACATTTTAAAGGCTGATCTAACTTACATTATGTTTCTGCTTCCCTCTTCAGCCTTGCCTTCTGTCTTAGTTAGGGTTTCTATTACTGCAATGAAACACCATGACAAAGACAAGTTGGGGAGGAAAGGGTTGATTTGGCTTACACTTCCACAGCACTGCTCATCATTGAAGGAAGTTAGGATGGGGTAGGAACCTGAAGGAAGGAACTGATGCAGAGGCTATGGAGGGGTGCTGCTTACTAGCTTTTTCATCGTGTCTATCTCAGCCTGCTTTCTTATAGAACCCAGGACCACCTGTCCAGGGATAGAACCACCCACAATGGGGTTGGCCCTTCCTCATAAATCACTAATTAAGAAAATGCCCTATAAGCTTGCCTACAGGCCTCATCTTATGGAGGCAGTGTCTTGAGGTTTCCTCTTCTCAAATCACTTTAGCTTGTGTCAAGTTGACATACCACTCTCCAGCAGAGCTGACCCCTTGTCACCTTGATGCACAAACACATCACTGTTAAGTCACAACTTTTCTTTTCTTGTTCATCCCCAAGATGACATGTTAATATCAATAACACAATATAAAACATTTCACAAACTTAAAAAGTCTCACAGTCTTTACAAATTCAAATACTTCAAAGTTGAGACTTTTAAAAAAATTCAAAGTCTCTTTAAAAAGCCCACAATCTCTTAAAATTTAATCTCTCAGCTGCAGGATCCTGTAAAATCAAAAGTAAATTAAGCATATTTTTGCTCTGAGAGGGAAATACCAGGACATAGTCACAATTAGATGAAAGTAATGTCCAATATCTGGGCTCCTCCAAAAAGCTCACTTCTCCAGCTCTGCCCTCCGCGCCACACACAGCTTGTCTTCTAAGCTTGGACAGGATCACTGACCTGCTGCTGCCATTCTTGTTGGCTCTCTCATGGTCCTGTCATCTCCAAGATGCTGGGGTCTCTGCTGAGACTGGATGGCACACTTACCACTAGCCCCTCCTGGGCTCTAGTTATAGAGCTAAGCCTCGACTTTTCTGCACAGCCCCTTAACCCTGGACCTTCAACTGCTATTGAGGCTGCATCTTGACCAATGGCCTCTCTTGGCCTCTCAGGGCCAAGACTCAGCTGCTCTCCGTGACCCCTTATGTCTTCAAAGCTAGAACCACCCAGCTGGCTCTTACACTACCAAGTTTGGCCACCAGCTCAAGGTACAACAATGGCTACCTCTGGAACACAGCTTCAGTGTGCTGACTCTTAGGAACCTCTTCTCAGAATTTGTGGCCAGTGATGCTGGTCTCCTCAATCACCACTAATTTCTCAGCTACAGCTAGCCAGCACAATATCCCAGTAAAAGTGATTTAGTGGTTCTGGTCTCCTGTTAATCATAGCCTATTCTTCAACCCCAGTTGACCAGAACCACATATTCCTCACACAAATGGTGCCATCTTGTTTCCCTCTGAACCTTGACAAACCAGGCTTCCGCTGCCTGCACTGCTGTCAATGCTCTTATCTTCAAAATCTCTGACAAAACAACCCACTGGGCTCTCAGTACTCAATGGCTCTTCTAGCCCAAAGTCCTTCCACAATCCTCACAGAAACATTAAGTCTGCCACAACAATACCCCACAACCCTGGTACTGACTTCTGTCTTAGGGTTTCATTACACACAAGGACCGCAACAATTCTTATGACGGAAACAGTTCACTGGGCTGGCGGACAAGTTCAGGGGTTTCGTTATCATTATATTGGGAAGCATGGCGACACATAGGCAGACACGGTACTGGAGAGGTAACAGAGTTCTAAGCCCGGATCTGCATGCAGCCAGAAGAGGGCAAACCACTGTGCCTGGCTTGGGCAAATGGAACCCCAAACTCCACCCCCAGTGACACACTTCTGCCAACAAGGCCACACTTACTTGAACAAATCTACACTTCCTAATGCCACTCCCTAACCATTCAAATATCGGGGGCCATTCTCACTCAAAGCGCCATACTTCCTCTCTCTATTCCTGCTCTTCAACTCAGCCATGTGATCTATTTGGCCAGGCTGTTTTCGTCATTTACTTCTTACCTCTTTCTTGTCACTTCTATTTTCTATTAAAAATCTGAATAATAAATACATCATGCGCACAGTTTACACATCACTTACATAATAGTATGTATGTATTAGTATGTGTATCCAAACCACACGCCTTCCTGTCGAGACCCCGTGGGGTCGCATGGCAGAGATCCTGCATATCATATATATACTACAGTTCATAGTGGTAGTGAAATTACAGTTCCAAAGTAGCAGTGAAATAATCTTATGGTCAGGGTTCACCACAACAAGTGGACTGTATTAAAAGGGACTGAAACACGAGGAACTGCATTGAAGGGTCTGAGGTCACAGTAGTACTGAAGTGTCTGTGAGCTAATCATCCCGGGGCTTTTCTGTGTAGTTTCTCCCACTGTGGTAAGACATCCTTACACATGCTCCTCTGCTGTGTCTGTCACGAGCATCACATGAAAGCACATGCTGTAAATGACATGGAGCTTGGCTGTTTCTTCACCTGTCTCATATTTCATGGTGGGGATATTCTCTCGTGGATGTGTCACTTGGGCAGCTTTTAGTTTGGGGCTGTTATGAATAGTGTTTTGAACATTCTTGTACATGTCCCCTGTGTCCGTGTTTCTCCAGGATACATACCTAGGAATGGAACTGATTGGCCGTAGGGTAGGACCTTGTGCAGTTTTATTAGGTAATACAAATTTTTTCCCAGTGTGGCTATAACAGTTTACACGTCTGCCAGCAAAAGCGACAATTCCTGTTCTTTTAGTCTTGCCAGCATGAGGTAACACTCAGATATTTATTTGTTTATTTATTATTTTTTAAAAGGGTTTTCTTTTAGTTTAATGTATATAAAGCTAGATTTATATGTAAAGACAATAATTTTTTTAAGGGATGATTCTTCTGCTGTCCACCCAGGTCATATATTCTAGATTTCTGAATACAGCCCTCAAAGATGGTCCAGTGTGCCCTTTATTCTTTTATCCTTTGCTTAACAAATTCAAAGTTCTCAACCAGAAGATTTCTGATGATTTCTTCAATTTACAAACCTACAAGACATTTTAAAGCAGGCTTCACTGGTTGACACCCAACATCTCTGAAGTCTGATCGTATTCATTCCTAAAGAACAGTACAAGACTTTAAAAAGTGTGACAGAATTTCCTGTTATAAAAACTATACTCCTGCCTGACTTAATAGCTGTAGCCAGTTCTGCTCCTGTGCTGTTACGGAATATTCACTCATTGTAGTTTTACATTCTTGCCTCTGAATGCCAGCGAGCCTGAGTTTATTCTTTTCCGCTGTTTTCAAAGGTTTGCTGACCATTATCATTACTTGAAATCCCTCTTTAGAGCCTTTGTCTCTCCAAAGTACTTGGCTTATTTATTATTTTATCATTAAGTTGTGGAATTCTATTATTTTTAGATATAAATTCCTTGTATTTTTTATTCTATGGTCTTTTTTGATGGATGAAAGTAGTTACATAATATATTTCCTCACAGTTCTCATTTTTGAAAAATCTTGGCTAAAATGCCTTGCCTCTTAATCTCAAGGTCGTGAGGTATGCTTCTATGTTGCCTTTTGAAAGTTCATACTTTTACCTTTCATATATGAGTTCTCTAGTCTATATGGAATTGATTTTGACGATGAAGGAATCCAGTTTCACCCTTTCACCAAATAGATACCCAATTAGCTCATTCTTCCCTTCTGACCTGTTTGCCATAAATCACATCTCCACATTGTCTGGCTTAAAAGAGCCTTGAGCTAAGTCCAAGCCAAGTTAGCTACTGCAGTTTTAAGATAGAGGAGATATCTGATCAGCAGAACTCCCGCTTCACCCCAAACAAACCGGACCCTTCTCTTTAGAAGTCTTTTGGTCCCTGGCTTTTTAACAATCTGTTTGAACCTTAGAGTTAATTTTTGAGTTTCAGGAAAAGAAACTCTAGAGCTGTTGAATTTGTGGATAATTTGGGAGAGAATAACAACTTGAAGATGTTACAATTTGTGTGTGGGGGGATAAGGAGGGTCACGACTGAAGTTCATCCGCCTCCCCAGCTCCACCCATTCCTCTCCTTCTCTCCCCTCCCCTCTCCTCTCTGTCCTGTCCTCTCCGTACTTCTCAGTACTTCTCTGTAGCCCTGGATGACCTGGCACTTGCTATGTGATCATGCCGGTTACCTGCCTCAGCCTTCTGAGTGGTAGAATAACAGCCATGGGCTACCACACCTGGACGAGACACTTTAAAGCTAGATGCTGAGTTTTCATGTCTAAAAGCAGGACACAATTCACCATTTATTTCACCTTTTAAAAAATTATTTTTATGTTATGTATGTTGGTGATTTGACTGCATGTATGTCCATGTGAGGGTGTCAGATGCCCTGGAACAGGAGTTACATAAGTTATGAGCTGCATGAGGGTGCTGGTAATTGAACCCAAGTCCTCTGGAAGAGCAGCCAGTGTTCTTAACTACTGAGACGTCTCTCCAGCCCTTGTTTTGTCTTTTTTGATCCTAAAAACTGCAGAAAATTTGACACAATAGTGCCCGTCTGTAACCCCAGTACTGTGAAAGCAGAGAAAGGAGGATCAGAAGTTCAAGTTCAAGGCCAACCTGGGCTACATGAGACCCTGTCTCAGGAAAAAGAGACACTCTAGAGCCTGTAGCTTTATACTGAGTACTTGGCGGGCTGAGTCAGGAGGGTCGCTATGAATTTGAGAGCAGAATCGATTCCATGGTGAATTCCAAGTCAGCCTGAGTTAGACAGACACTGAGAATAAAATAAAAAGCAAAAGAAAATTACCTTCTTATTTTTCTTTTTGGCGTATAGACATGTAGTTGTGTTTACAAATACTGATTTGAGATTAGTAACCTTGATAACAACATACCTATTTTATTATTCTGTATTCTTTTGAGTTTTCCATATAGAGGATACTATAATATTCATATAATGATATTTTTTCCTTCAAATATTCAACCTTTACTTCTTGCTTAGTCTGTTTGCAAGGCCCCTTGACACAGCTAATCAGAAACAGGGCAGGGCCCTGTTCAACCTTCAAGGGTCCAACATTTCACCATTAAACAACATGTTTGCTGTAGATTTTAGATAGATCCTTCTCACTGAATGCTGTTAAGGATTTTATTTACTAACTTGATAAACATTCTAGTGTATAATAAATGGATGTAGAATTCTAACATTTCTATCTATATCATTTTTACATACTATATGTGTCTATATTATTTTAAATGTTCTTTAACCCACTAACATATTAGTGGAACTGATTTTCTTTTTACTTTTGACTATTTTTATTTTATTTGTATGGGTGTTTTGCTTGCATGTCTGTGTACCAAGCATTTACAGATCCCTCAGGGGTCAGAAGAGGGCATCATGTCTTCTGTCAATGTTAGCCACCACGGAACTGCTGGGAGAGGAACTCAGAGCTCTTGCAAGAGTCGTTTCTCCAGCCCCATGTTTTTTATTTTTAATATAAAAAATATCTTAGGCCCCATGAAATACATGGAGATTTTTCTTCTTTTCATGTTTGGAAAAAATTAAACAGCATCTCCTCAAAATTATGAATAAGCTTAATTATATACCCCTCTGGGTTTCAAGTTATTTTTTATTTCAATTCCCTCCTTTCCTTCCTTTCTCCCTTCCCCCTTCCTCCCTCCCTTCTTCCCTTCCCTTTTCTTCCCTCCCTTCCTTCCTCCCTCCCTCCTTCCCTCCTTTCCTTCTTTCCTTTCATCCTGTCCATCTTTCTTTTTTTCTCTGAAAGAGTCTGGCCATATAGTCCAGGCTGGCCTAAAAATCCTCTGTCTTGGCTTCCACAGTGTTGCTGCAATAGCATGTACCATCACACTTGTCTTCAGTCTTCACTCATTGTCTTTAATGTTATATTAGCCTAAAAGGTGTCCAGATGCACATCATACACATGTGCCCCCTCACTACATACAACCACTCCCCAACACACACACACACACACACACACACACACACAAGGAGAGAGAGAGAGGAGAGAGAGAACAAGGTACCTAGCATGATTCAGGGTGTTTTGTACCATACCTGTTTCAAAGACAGACCCAATACATTTTACTATTGTTACCAGTCTGAGATGGGAGACATGCTAGGGAGAAGTGAGGGAGAGATAAGGAGGCAGGAGGCCTTTCTCAGTAGGACCAAACTTTAAAAGGAGGTTTGTCTCTAAGATCCAGGAGTCAATCATACTAGATCAAACTCCCTTAGAGAAGACCCAGTGATGGGCGGCTGACCTCCTGTCTGGGAACATGTGTATAGTGCTTCTCTACAGCAGTGGTTTGAATTGGAGTATTTTGAAAAGGCCCCTGATTGAACCCTCAAGTCAAACCACAAAGACAAAAATCCTCTCCCCTGAGCCAGCTCATTTGCTCAGGTACAGAACATCTTCTGCCCTGCCACTTCCATCATTTGTCTTTCTTATGCTTTTTCTGAGCCTAAGTATCTGTTGCATTTAAAGCAAGATTTGAGTCCCAAGGCAGAGGGTAGGTGCTATAACCCTTTTAAAGATAAGGGCATACCAAGTCCCTAATTATAACCTTTGTTTTAGTCGGTTTTTTTTTTTTTTGAGACAGGGTTTCTCAGTGTAGCCCTGGCTGTCCTGGAACTAGCTCTGTAGAGTAGGCTGACCTTGAACTCAGAGATTTTCCTGCCTCTGCCTCCCGAGTGCTGGGAGTAAAGGCGTTCACCACTACCTCCCAGCCCTTTGTCCTCTTGAAAGAGTTACAATTTGTAGTGTAACCACATTTCAACAAGCAGAGTTCCTGTTATGTCTGTTTTGAGTCTCTTAATGGTATGTATTCACAAAATATGATTGTCAAGGGTCTGCTGGGTCATGGGGATTCTCAACAGGGTCATTATTCTCATGCACAAGGTAAGTTGTGTGCTAATATGCCATCTGTCTGCAGCAGGATCTTCCCCTCACATTTTTCTAGACAGGACCAGCCCAGATTACGATGTGCCAGAATATCTAGTGAGGTCCATGCTCCACCACCCCTGACACAAGCAAAAGCACCTTCCATACTTAGAAAGTAGCTTTTTGTGTAAGGAGTGGCAGCAAAGTACATTTCTCCAACTAAAAACTGGCTGTGCATGCAAAGTTGGGTGGACCAAAACCAGTCAAGAGACTACAACAGTTTTGCTAGAAACTAGTTCTGAATTTCGATCTCTGGGGAATGGGACTTTTCTGTTGCTCTTTTACAATGTAATCACAGGTGAGTGGACCTGTCTGTTGCTAAATTCTTCTATCTGACTTAGGTGAACTTTAATAGGTTTTTCAATGACAACTTGTCAAAATTCATAAGTCTTAGAGTCTCTCTTCAGGCGAGATAGTTGAGGAGGCAAGTCAAAGCCAGCAAAAAAGAAAAGTTAATTAAAAAAAATTTTTTTTGAGAAATTCAGAGAGTCCAAGACATCCTATGACAATACTATGGCCATCTTTTCTATTTTTACAAAATTCACTATTTACATTGTGTTTATGGACTCTCAAGTTAAATAAAACCACTTCTCTAACATTATTAGAAGAACAAGGGTGATGATTTTTCAGGAAAAAAAAGAAAGAAAGAAGTCAGCTCTGGTAGTTCATGCCTGTAATCCAGTACATAGGAGATGAGGCAGGAGGATTGTGATTTTTGAAGCTTGTGCTATATAGCAAGACATTTTCCCTTACTCTCCCACCCTTTTAAAAAGAGAGGAAAGAAACCTAAATAACCATGACTCCCTATATTATCAAATTAGTTATTCTTGTTTCCTAGGGTCAAATGAGTTCCCTCAATACAAGTAAGCTCATGGCCTTAGAAATCATAGCCATACCTTTCCCATGGTAACCTGGAGCTGCCTGATGCTTTCTTGGTGACAGGACAGCTTTCCTCTTTAAATTATTTTATGGAGGCCATTAGCAAAACACTTAATACTCAGGCTGAGAGCTTGGTTGGTCATGAAATCTTTCCTTTTCCTGGGACTAATAAAGCATGGATGCAAGAACCATCAATAGCCTGGTACCCTCTCTAGAGGCAAGCCCAGGTGCATGTGTAGGACTTTTTAGCACTCTCTCTGAAGTCATCCCTTAAAGCCTCTTTCTGGAAGCATGACACTGGTTTTGTGTGACTCTGAGAAGAAGGGGAAGCCCCTTCCCCATGTTTCTGACTGGATTTAAGCAGCCTGATCTGGTTGTGGCACAGGTTCACATGCCCTGCCTAGCTGGCCCAGTCTGTAGCAACTGAAGAAGTTCAATTGCCCTGCAGATAAACTCCTGACGTCCTTTTCTGTCCGAGTCAACCACATAAGCTCAGGTAGAGCCCACGGCTCTTTGGACAATGGTTGCCTCTCATCTTCCAGAGTTCTTTTGTACCCGAAGGGAAAAAGATATCCTGAAACAGTTCAGACCATCTGTTTCCAAAAATCCTGATAGTTTTTTTTTAAATCTTATTGCGCTAAAAAGGATGGAAATGTGGATCTGTTTAAAGAGGAGGAAATTCATAGTACAGATACATAGCTTTGCCTTTCGCAACAGCTTTCAGAGCATAGCTAAGCATACCTGAGCACCCACAAATGTTTACTGGTTCTTCCAAGAAGACCGGTGTCTAAACCATCTAGGACAGATGAGAAGAGATGGATTCTCTAACCCAGTTCTTTCTTCTATCAGCATTAAGGATTTGGTAACTTCAGAGAATTGAGGTGTATTGGAAATTAGGTAGTGCTGCTTTTTGTTTTTATTATTTTTTCTTGATATTCCCTAACTCAGTGTCTTTTTCCAACTGCTAATTCTCCACAAACACAGGTGTTAGTTCCATCAGTGGTGGACCTGGTCTGGTACTCCGGCATTTAGACAAGCACGCATTTGATAATACTGAGCATCACTTGGGCATGTCTGATCCCTTTCAGTCAGCAAATTCTCTGCTACAGCACAACCCCCACAAGAGCTCATGCTCACAGAATATTCAGTAGAGGCCACACATTCCTAAGAACTTAATTTTCTCATGTAATCTTTATAATAAGCAAAAAAAGTGAGTACTATTTGTGGGTGTACATGTATATGTGCATGTTTGTGTGGGTGCACGTGGGTGTGCATACGTGCTCATGTGGAGGCCAGAGGTCAAACTTGGATGTTAGAGCTCAGAGACTACCCCTTGCCCCCCTTTTAGAAGGGTCTCTCATTGATCCGAAGCTGGCCCAATAGGCTAAGCTGGCAGGTCACTTGTCTCTGGCTCCTCTGGTGTTCCAGACCAAGTGCTATTATTTCTTCTCCATCTTCATTTTGCTGACACGATTGGTAAAGCAAACACATACTATGATAATCTGCCCAAGACCACAGGGCCAGGCAGTTGGCAGAGGTAGGATCCGAACTTGAACCGTCTGATATGGAGTCCACTGTGTCAGCACCATCTGCAGTGTCTAAAGGATCAGGTGTGCCACTGATAGGTCTGCAGGGGTCTGAGAGGACGGGAACAGTGAGGGCAGGAACCACAGGCCACACCCTCACTAGCTCTCCATTTCTCACTTGCTAGGCTGAGCCATGGCAGGTTTGCCCGGTTTCTGAGAGAGCTGCAAAGGCATCTGAGAAGTTTCCCAGCCACCTCTCTCCTGCAGGTTTTATGGATTTCACAGGGCGTAGGCAACAGAGCAGACCCTGAGGGCCAGCTGTCACAGCATTTGGTTGGTTCACACACAGTGTTCACTGGTCAAGGCAGATCCTACCACACCTAGTGCTGCTTTGCTCCTGGTCAATGGCCAGGTTAGTTGGTCATCCTCTGTCTAATAGCTTAATTATTATTTTTAATAGTTGTGGCCAAGGGCTTTTGGCTTTTATTAATCATATGAATCTTGAAAAACCCAAAGCCCCTGGCTTTACTATTTTTTTAAAAAGGTTTTATTATTTATGTATCTGTATGTTCTTATGTGTGTGCATGTGTGTGTGTACGTGCTCATGGACGATGTTAGGTGCCCTGAAGCTGGAGTTACAGATGGTTGTGAGCTATACAATGTGGGCACTGGAACTAAACTCGGGTCCTCTGCAAGAAACAGTCTTAACCACTGAGCCATGCCTCCAGCCCCAGCCTCTGGTTTTAGAACCCCAGTATGTGAGAGCTGGACTAGACTGTAAGGACAATGAGGCTAGGTGCACGCTGATGGTTGCTGGTGGAGTTCAACATCAGTCGGATGAGGCCCACCACAGGGTCAGTGAGCGCGTCCTGGGAGCTGGTGGGAGCAGGATTTGCTTTCCAGGCTGTTTCACCCATTCTTAACAAATCCTTAGGGGCTTTCTCTTTGGAAGCCTCCACCTCATGGTGGCTGAACTCCAGAGAGTGGGGGTAACACAACAAACACAACTAGAAGGGAAGGAGGCTGGTCAAATGCTTTCTCTAGAGGAATCGAGGATGGAGAGTCGATGAGAAATGTTCCTGATGACCTTTTCCTGTTGGACTCTGTTTGACCATCTGGATAGAATGAACTTGGCTATAAAGTTCATCCACAAGTACCACATTGCCCCTCCCTTGTACCTGGAATGGATACTTTTGTGAGGTCCCTTGACTTTTGGGGTCCATCCCATTTACTTATGTACATGGAAAGAACTAGTGTTGGGGATATTGCTTCCTTGGCTATACTCTAGGAAGCATGGTGGCCTGGCCTGAGGCCCAGGGTTGCAGGGGACTTTGCCTGTCCGGGACAGAGCTCAAACATTAAAGCATTAAAGCACTGGCACAACGTCCTCAAGGGAGGGTATCGATTAAGCTCAAAATTGCTGGCAAAGCCTGAGCCAAGAAGGCAAAATGAAGAAATAGGCAGAATGTGGCGCCAACACCCTTTGTGTCCTGTGGGTGGCTCACAAAGCCTACATCCACCCTAAAGACCCCTTTTCTTCATTCACCTGTTTCTTATTCAATTCCTCATCTGTGTAAGAATCCCCTCACATCTTTCTTTTATCAAATCCTGCCATCATTTAAGAGTGTATACATTCTGTCTCTTGCTCATGGTTGGTAGTACACACACACACACACACACACACACACACACTCACACACGAGGGCACAGATACATTCAAGAGGCTTTATTTGTCTACTTGCGTATTCAACTAACATTTACTAAACTTCTCACCCTGCCAGACTTGACCGGACTTAACCCTGGAATGGTGGAAGGCCTCAGCTGCCCTGGCCTTGTGGAGCTGAAAGCAGTAAGATGGCACTCAGGCAAACTCCCAAACAAGGAGGGAAGTTGAGAGAGGTCTCTGCATGTGTAGTTAGCCTGTGTGTGGCGAGGCACTGAGTGTTCCTTCCTCCCTGCAGGGCTCAAAGTGCCCAGACACACATACTCACAAAGCCTTACAAAAGAAGAAAGGTCAAGGTCTGGAACCAACCAACTTTTTCTGTAAAGGATCAGAAAATAAGTATTTTAGGCTTTGCATTCAGTTTCAGTCAAAATCACCCAACTCTGTCATTGTGGTGTGAAATAGGCCATGGATAATTCTCAGAGAGCAAGTCTACCTGGGTGACAATAAACTTTATTTTTGAGCACTGAAAATAAAAGATAATTCTTGCCTGTTGAAGAGTACTACTCTTTTGATCTCTGCCCTCAACCCCAGGTCCAAACCAGGGAGCAGGCAGCATACAGCCCACAGGCTGTTGAATGTCAGTATTGTTTTAGGTCAAAGACACAAATGAACAAGACTATTTCCAGCTGCAACAGTGGGGTGCGCAGTCATTCCCTGGAGACTGCTCTCTTTAGGTTTGTGGCTGTAGAGTGTCTAATATCAGGCTCAGGAATGAAGGACAGGCAGTCTCCAGTTATGTTCTGCCACTTGAGACAAGGCAGGCTAGCGATTAATCCAGTTGATTCTTTGGGATCCAGTGCATGCTCACTCACATCCTGATTGCACATCCTTGGCATGTAGCCAGGCCTCAGTCTCTCTTACCCAGATGAATAAATGACACTCACGTGGCAGGCCACCGTGTTTGCAAATACAAGCTTACTGATGGCAAGTATTCTTAGCAAGTCTGGCTTAAGGCGAGCCAAAGCCTGTGAGAAAGGGGGCAAGAAGACAGGGGAGCACTTAGGCTGAGTCAGGCCAGCGGCAAAGATTTGTACTCCTTTCTGTCCCTGGCCTCGCTGTCCTCAGTAGTCAGCATGGGAAAGCTGTCTTGGAAACCGGTATTCTGGTGCTTGCAACATTCTTTCCTATGTAAGCAGATTTTACTGTGTACCAAGCTGTCCAATTTCCCATTAGTTGCTTGATTGTTTGGGGGTAAGAAGAGAGTTTTTTTTTTAATCTCTTATACTTGGACTTTGAAATACAATAAGCAATTTTTTAATAAGCAATTTTTAATGTAAGAAAATGCCCCATTTTCTGGAAATTTTCTCTCTCTTTTTTAAATATTGTTTACTCACCCAAAGTAAAATTGCTTGGTTGATAACAAAAGACTGTGATGGAGGATCTGTTTTGCTTTTCTATAGAAATGGTAAAAAGTCATGCCCTGTCTTTGTTCCCCACAGAAACTCCACCCCTGAAGAAGATCTGAACAGTGTAGCCTGTTTGTTAAACAAACTTGGGTGTACCTCCAACTCTGTACAGCCACTCCAAGTGACAAATTAAATGATTGTAGAGCTATGGAATCTTAGATTGTAGATTTGTCACATGGTGAATGTGCCTCATTTAGTATGCCTGGGCATGACAGATATTGCTAATCAGTCTCATTATTTCTTCTGACCATGCCTGTCTACTTCCCAAAAATTATCCCTAAACTGTTTCTGTGGACAGTTGAGATTCCCACATCTGCTGCTGGGGTAGGGAAACACTTGAGAGGTAGCCAATCCTGGTTTCTGATCCACTGTTTGAGCTAATTATTTGGTCTCAGTTTCTTCATTTAAAATAGAATTAATGCTGTCTCTTAGCAGCACCCAGAGGTTGGGGTGGTGTTTAGGATCACAGCCATGGGTCTGTCACAAAATGAGTTCTCTTTCTTCTGGGAGGAGCTGAAGTGGGAAGTGGACCTACTCTTGTGACTAAATCTCTAGATTCTTTCAGGCCCGGGTTAGTCTGCTTGCATTCATCCAGGGACAGGACACTGACAAACCTATTTGCCCCACCTTTTGAAATCTCCAGGTTTCTCTGAAGCCCCCACAGTCTCTCAGTATGTATTTGAGAGGCATGGCTTGATAGGGTATTCAGATAGGACATTCATTGTCTCCACACAGGCCTTCCTTAGCTGCTATTCATATCATATTAGGCAAATGTTTGGTCTATACTTTGCACACCAGCAACTTTGGGTGGGGAGACTTGGAGTCCAGGGCATGTACGACAATGTCTGGACACATTTTTCATGGCCACAAAAGGGTGACCTGGCCCATAGAGAGAAGGTGTGTCCTTCTCTGGTCCCAGAGGATGTCAGTGAGCCTGGCGCTAAGTCTCAGAGCTTAAGAATCTCTGTTCAAATGCTGAGGCACAGGCTGGGCCGTTCCCTCTTTCTCCCAGACAGGGTTGGGTCTCCTCAGTGGTTCACCGGCCAGAATTAATTGGGCAAAGTGATGATGTAAAGTTTAACCACTCGTTGGAGAAGTGCTGAATCAAGGAAGCAAACAAGGTTAATTACCAGATGTGCTTTAGTCACCAGAAACCAGAAGGCTTTTTCTAGAGTCCCTTGGGAAGCTGGGGAAGGGCTGGGGTGGAAGTGTACAGTTACTGTGCCCGGGAGCCCTGCACTGCCCAGGACCTGGGCGACTAGGCAAGGAAAGCTGCAGCTCCGGGCTGGCCTCCTTCCTTGACCTGCTTGATTGTTAACCTCTAGGTCTCCACCTGCACACTGTGTCCCCCAGGAAACCCTCCTGCCTCCCAGACCCTTCATGTCAGAATTTCTTCATGCCTCACCCTCAAACCTTACAGAGTTTTGCATACGTATAACCATGAAGCTAATAATACTTTCATGGGTATCTATCTTGCAGGCTTGGAGCTTCCCCAAGTGCAGCGACCAAGACCCTTGTTTGCTCCTTATTTGCTCTATCCCTTGTGTCTGGCTCAGGTGTTTGCTGCATGGCAGGTACCTAACAATTCTTTACTCACTGCTCCTCTGGTGGGCTGTAAGAGAAAACAGGGCTCTCCAGGTGAGGACAGGACTCACAAGAAAAGCTGAATGGTGTGTGTGTGTGTGTGTGTGTGTGTGTGTGTGTGTGTGTGTGCATGTGTGTGTGTAGAATGGTGGACAGGGTGCTGACCCTATCTCAGTCTACATCTCCTTTTTTCAAAGTCTTTCCTCATGTGCGCATTTTCGGCTTTCCCTGCATGGGTTTATGTGGGATTATAGCTGAAGGCAAGTGGAATTGTCCCATTTGCTACCAGGATAGAATAACAAAGTAGACTCCTGCACTTTTGGAATTACCACTGCCTGTCAGGGAAGTGATGGGCTCACACTCCAACTCCAGCAGGTCATTTCTCTGATGACTCTCACTCTAAGCACCTTTGGTCTATACATGTCAGCCCTGGGGCAGTGGTAGAGAAGATGCTGATAGCTTCCTGGTTTGACTTAATAAAAATGACAGAAGGGAAGTTTCCTGGGTCTGTAACCGTTGCTGGATCTAGGTCATTATCTCCTGTACATGGAAAACTGAGACTCTGAGAGGAAATACCTTTCCCAGAGTCCTTCTGCTCAGGAAGACATGGTAAACCCTTTCTCAGATGCCAACAACCCCAAAGCCTGTAGTTTTACACACTCTTTGCTAAGCTGTTTGTCTCAGGGAAGAATCCTCCTTCACCCTCTCCTCGATGAGGCTGAGAATATTACAGTAGCCGGAACAGAATCAGATGTGAGTGTGTGTGAGCAGACAAGGTGGGCTCCAGCAATGGCCAACAGCACCAGCCCTTCAGTGTCTGTCTTCAGAATGTGCTGCTCAGTAGTTCAGCCAAATCATTCTCTGTTGGGTCAGTTTCACCAGTCTCCTTTGCAGATGGGGAAACTGAGACCCGGTCAGGCTGGATACCTGGAGGCCACACACTGAATGGGATCCCATTCTCTTAGGCTTGATTGGTGTCACATCCATCATGTTTCTTGTGCAAATAATTACCACTTGTACCTGCGATCATGCAGCTCAAGGGCCAGGCACCAAGTTTTACACACTAGAACACTTATTTCTGCTTTAAATTGCAATTCAGTGTCTGTTTGATTATGAGTTGGGTAGTCTGTTAAGGAAGGGCCACTCCCTGTCAGTTTCTTACCTGTAAAACAGGATGAAGCCTGACCCCACCCTCACCTCCTTTGGATCTCCTGAGTCTTACAAATGATATGCTAAAAGCTCTGCTTTGGGGAAGAACACTGGCTTACAGACCTCTGCAGAGACTCTCAATGGAAAGCCTTAATTCATTTTGCGAATGAGAACACTGAGGAACATCATATTAGTTCAAGCATATTAGTTATTAGACAGAAAAGCCCACTATAGGAAGCTCTGACTGAGTCTAAACCTTTTCTTGTAATTCCTTATCTGCAGAGAAATTGAAGACCAAACTGAAACACAATAGTAACAAATGCACAGCTTCCTCCGGTGCTTTCAGTCCCTGGTGTCTAACAGTTCATGGGGTATGAGAGATCTCTCATTGTGTGTTTTTACAGCCTGTATACTTTGATTTATGTTCCTTTTCGCTTCTGAACACAGCTAAACCATTCTAACATGCAAAGCCACAATTGGAAAATAAAAGGTTATCACTCATCCCCACATCAACCTTGAAGCCGTTTCTTCTTCAGATTGCACAAGCTCAGGCCTCCTTCTCCTGGTCTTGGCCCAACTGTGGAAACTAGACCTTGGGGAGGGTAAAGAAATGAACACACAGCCAAGAAACCTGGGACACTTGGGCTGGCTTGAGGGCAATGATAAGGATGTAAACAAGGGGATTGGCACCAGACAGTCAGGGCAACGTCTGCCCAGCTGGCAGCAGCCAGTGGAAAAAGGGTTAGCAGTTCAGTTATGGCAAACATTCCAGGAGGGACATTGGTGAGAACTGACTCCTGTTTTTGAACTAGAGAATGCTCTGGAACAAATAAGGGAGAGGGATAGAGATCAAGGATGTGAGCTTCGAGTCTCTGACCTATGAGCTTCTGACAGGAAGGTGTGGGATCCGGTGTGTAGCCCACGGACAGCTCTTCGTGTCATCTCTGACACACAAGGTGCCATTGGAAAGGCTAGTAAATGTTACAGAAGTGTTGCCATGTAAAAAGATATCCATCAGGAAGGATGGATTTAGAATGTATGCCACCATTTTGTCACCTGAAATGAAATCATGTTCCAATCATTAGAAAGACTGATGGGGAGTTTGGCTGGTGACATCTTAATTAATGCAAAAGGAGGTACAATCAAACATGTTGAGTCTCTTGATGTGCTGTGATTAGTATTGAAGTTTTAACAAGGGTGTCAAGTTAACAAAAAGGGCATGTGATAGCCTTTTCGACAAATGCTGCTGGGACAACTAGATATCTACGTGCAGAAGAACCCTGATTTCATAGCATATATAAAAATCAACTGCAATTGGGTCCTGCACACAAGTGTAAAAGATAAAATTGTAAAACACCATTGAAGAAAAATAAGGTTAAATCTTAAATTTTGGTTAGGCAGTAGTTTTCTAGAGTAGATAAATTAGACACCATTATAATGAAAACAGTTTGTGTTTTAAATAATATTACAGAGCAAGTGGAAAGGCAACACACAGAATGGGAAAAATTTTCAAGTTATATATCTGATACAGGACTCTTTGAAGAATATGTAAAGTCAGTTAAAAGGAGACAAATAACCCAATTAAAACATGGACAAAATACACAAATAATCCTTTCTCCAAAGAATACTTGTTCAGTGCTCAATGCCATTAATCATCAGAAATGCAAATTAAAACTACAGTAAGACAGTGGCATATGCCTGTAATCTCAGCACTTGGGAGGCTGAGATAGGGTCTGAGGCCATCCTGGGTTACTTAGTGAGATCTTGCCTCAAAACAAACAAACAAACAAACAAACAAAACCCAGAAAACAAAACAAAACAAAACCCAGGAAAACCAAACACACACAACTGAAAAATTTACAGTGAGATACTATATTTCATATACACTAAAGTGGCTAGTGTCTGTGAGATAGAAAATAAACACATGTTGGTAAAAACTGGAAAAATTGGAATCATTGTGATGTATTGGTGTAAATATAAAATGTGCATCCAGTTTGGAAAATAGTTGTGAGTTTTGCAAACAGAATTTTTGTGAAAGAGAACCACTATATGAATGGCTAGCTCCATTCCTAGGTTTATATATATGTGAAAATGTACGTAGACAAAAGCTTGCACACAGTGCTCCTAGCAATATCATTGGTAATAGATAAATAGAAGCTACCCAAATGCCTATCAGCTGATGAATGGATAAACTAAATCTTAGGTCATTTCCATAAACTGGAATGTTATTTAGCCATAAAAAAGAATAAAGTACTAACAGAGGCTGCCTATATAGATAAACTTTGAAGCAAGGACAAGAAACTGTCACAAAACAAAGCAAAGCAAACAAAAGTCTAAAACCATTGTGAAGATGCAACTGTCAGTACCCAGATTTTTCTGAATTCAAGAAGACAAATGACTTGTGCAAAAGACAAAAGACAGGGCAAGGGATAAGAAGGTGAATGTACAGAATAGAAGTAGTTTGGGGAATGTCTCCAGCCAGTGCAAAGTGTTCATTTTACATGTATCTCAGTAGAGAATGTTTGTAAAGCAAATGTAGAAATGCAAGATCTTGAAAATATAAAAGACAATTTTGTTTGCTATTTGATCATATTATGACAGTACTAAAATATTTTAAAGGCACAGTTACTATAATAAATAATTTGACCTGATGCCTGGGCTTCAATTTATTCCATGGAGGAATGGGGTGGAAGATAAATTGGCCCACAACTGTGTTCAATATAACATTCTTTTAATTTTTATATAGATTTCTAATTTTTCATTGTAAAAAGTTTAAAAATGCATAGGAAAGATTAGACACCAATATAGCAACTTATTACTAAGAAATTTTAACTTCAAAAATTTAAAAGAAACAATAAAATTGGGAGCCAAGTACTTATTTTTACATTTATCATCTTTTGATTTTCCAAGTAAGTTTGTGAATCAGAGAATACTCACTAAAAAATTAAATGTTTTAATGATTTTATTTATGAGAACCTCATTCATGACCACCACTTCTGCAATTATTCCCACTCCTATTCCCTCTGTTTTTGCTTTCAAGCCCCCTGAGTTTCTTCATAAATTCATGACCTCTTTGTTATTGTTACATGTACACCTCCATCCCTCTCTTTCTTTCTCTGTATAAGTAATACTAATGGAAACCATCTAGTCTTGCTTGAATGTACATGTGTCCAGGACTGAGCCCATTTGGTTGGATAACTGTACCCATAAAATCTCAGCAATAGGTTGTCTGTCCAGTGTGGTCATAGAAACTCTGCAAGGTCCCACCCTTAGATGAAGGGTGGTCAATGGCTATTGAATGAGGGTTTTCCCCAAGGACAAGCTCCACATAGATTATACAACTTCAAGCATATTCTCTCTCTCTCTCTCTCTCTCACTCTCTCTCTCTCTCTCTCTCTCTCTCTCTCTCTCTCTCTCTCTCCTCTCTCCTCTCTCTCTCATGGAGCTTGGAGCTCAGTGAGCCTAAAGCCTCAGTCCTGGTGTTAGGAGAGAGTCCTGGGTTCAAGGATGGCATGGCTTCTCTGGCTCCTCACTGATTGCTAGTTTATCTATGCTTGTTCTTTACCTTGTGGGCTTTGGTAGAACAGTGGGGGGGGGGGGGCTGGTTCCTTTCTTGCTTTCAGATGCCTGTCAATGATATCCGCCTGAGGCTTTAACTGATAATTCATGAGCATACTTTAAGACTATATCTCTATCCAGAGGCATGGTCTCAAAAAGTTAAAAAACATATTTCAAATACTCATTAAGACTCATAAAAGGAATTCTGGACTGAAAATGATAGTAAGTAATAGAATGTTTGATGGAGGGTGTCCATTCAATGCAGACTTTCTTCTTTCTTCCTACAACTCTTCAAGACTAACTACAGATTTTTTTTTATTAATTACAGTTTATTCACTTTGTATCCTCCCTGTAGCTCCTTCCCTCCTCCCCTCCTAACCCCTCCCTTCCTTCCCCTTCTCCACACATGCCCCTCCCCAAGTCCACTGATAGGGGAGGTCTTCTTTTCCTTCCTTCAGATCCTAGTCTATTAGGTCTCATCAGGAGTGGCTGCATTGCCTTCCTCTGTGGCCTGGTAAGGCTGCTCCTCCCCCAGGGGGAGGTGATCAAAGAGCAGGCCAATCAGTTCATGTCAGAGACAGTCCCTGCCTGCCACAGAGGGCCTCTGAAAGGCTCTGCCCTGCAGACTATCAAAGCAGATGCTAAGATTTATGGCCAACCTTTGGGCAGAATGCAGGGAATCTTATGAAAGAAGTGGGAAATAGTAAGATCTGGAGAGGACAGAAGCTACACAAGGAGAGCAACAGAACCAGAAAATCTGAGCACAGGGGTCTTTCCTGAGACTGATACTCCAACCAAGTAGCATGCCTGGAGATAACCTAGAACCCCTGCACAGATGTAGCCCATGGCAGTTCAGTGTCCAAGACTACACAATTTTAATGTGATCTAAATAAATCATTTGCAAATGTGAATTTGTTGAGTGAGAATTGTGGAATGAATGAAATTTATATTGGGGAGATATCAATTTAGGAATATTAGCATAATTCATAGCTATAAATTATCTTAGAGGGTGGAGTTAGGTAAAAATCTTAAGCATAAATTTGCATTGAGAGAGAGACAGAGATAGAGAGAGAAAGAGAGAGAAAGAGAGAGAGAGAGAAAAGAAGAGCAGAGCAGAGCAGATAGGCAGTTCAAGTATCTTAATACTCAGTAAAAACCATCTCTCATGCAGCCCTGAGCACCAAGTTAGGCTGAGAGTCCCTAGTTGGAGATGGGTCAGCCATAGAATGGATCGGGCTTACAATAGTTCTAGAACCTGCTCCACAATGGTCCAGATACAGGGCTAAAAGGAGAGTCACCTTTGTAGATCTCAGAATTCTCAAAGCTGCATGCTAGCCTATTTCTCAGGAACTCAGAGAAGTTGCCTAGCCTGGCTGCCGTCACCCAGGCAGAGGTGGGAAGAAGAATCACATCCCTCACACTGACTTGCCTCTGCCCTCTCTGTCTTATTGTCTGGGTAATAGAAACAAGAGGGACTCAGGTGTTCTCCAGTGTCGTGAGTGAATAAAGCGAGATCCCCAGCCCTGAGAAACCTTCAAGCTATTGAGCAATATAATAAGATGCTTGCACACTGTCTTTATATACCGATGTTCTAACATGTTGCTTATAACAAGATGTTATACAGGAGTATAGTGTGCAGTTAGCACAGGAGAGAGACTAATTCTTGCAAGGGATGACTGACAAGGGTTTCCTTAAAGAAACAGGCTGTACTTAGGGCTTAAGGGATGGGTCCTACTGAAACAGATGACTGAAGTACAAATACACTCCAGACAGAACTGCGTTATTTAGCCAACAAAAAATGTGTTCTTTGTCCAGAATAACTCAGGCCTCGTGAGGGGGTACAAGAACAAAAAGGAATGAGGTGGCTGAGCATGCGTTGCTGTTGGGGTGTGGAGCAGATTGTTGTAGCATGTGTGCAGGTGAGTATGTTTTGAGACAAAACCTCATGTTGTCAGTCAGTCTTAGGCTAATTTCAAAGTTTTTATGTAGCCACGGACCACAATGAATTCCTTATTCTTCTGTATCCATCTCCTAAGTGCTGAGATTAGGAGTGCTACCACATCCAGAGTGACTCTACCTTCTGCATCTTTCTGGGCTAGTGCACATGTGTGGTTATGACTGTGTACCGAGCAGAAGCTGCTGGAAGGTGAATTGTAGCCAGACTGTGGACACTAGATGACACCATACTTAGGAACTCTTTTAGGGGGAGAGAATGAGTTACACTCAAACTTTGGCTTAGTTTCTAGTCTTGAGATAAGTCATGCAGTCTTTTCTTCCCAGAGATTTGCCATCAGTTAGAGGCGCACGTCAACATCTCTTCTGAAGTGCCTGTAAGTCCTCTCATGGTTTTTGGCTTTTAGTGGCCACTTAATAAGCTGCAGACATTTCTGGGAACCAATGGAGATTTGGGAAATAGAAATGGCTAAAAGGATTTAAAATTTAAGCAGTCATTATAAAATTATGGTTGTAAAAAAAGAAATGAAAGATTGTGGAAGGGGCTAGGCCAGGTAAGGTGATGTAATTAAGCATGGTTTTTAGGAGGCCAGGAAAGAGACTGGAACTATAGTCTGTGCTCAAAGGTTCAAAACTAAGAAAGTGGCAAGAGATGGGCACAATGACTATTTAGGTGGCTGAATGAGCTTTCCAACTAGCTGCATGTAGGAGGTTAAGAAGGAAGAAGTTATTTTATTATTTAGAGACAGGGTTTCTCTGTGTAGATGTCTTAGACTAGCTTTGTAAAACAGGCTGGCCTCAAACTCACAGAGATCTGCCTGCCTCTACCTCCTAAGTTCTGGGAATAAAGGAATGCCAGCACCGCCCAGCTTGGGAAATATATATAATATTGATTCTAATCCTCTGGGTTTGACATGTAGGAAGAGGGAGGCTAAGAAGTGGGATTCACAGAGCTGGAAGTGGGGTGAAGAGAAGGGAGGAAGCAGAGATGCCCGGGGAGCAGGTCATCTTACTGAAGAAGAGGACCCTGACTCTTTGCTCTGGGAGTGGGGCAGACAGGCTTGAGAGGAGCCCATACTGAGTCGAAGGACCAGAGAGGGATGTGTGCTGGTGGCTTACATAAAGAGGTGCTGTATCACCAAAGGATTTCATACACTTGGCTTTGTTTTCTCCTTCTAGGGCTTCCCTTTCCTAGGTCATGGTCCTAGAGAGAATTCTTAAGCTCTCCTTGATGCCAAGTGTATTAGTGGCAAGACACCCACTTGACCTCCTCCACCAAAGGTCCCACAGAACCTGCTCAGGTCTGAGTATGAGTCGTTTTCAAGAGCAGTTGTTTTCATCCCATAGTTACAGTATATCTTTGAGGTTTTTACTGCACAGTCTACCCAGGATTAACAAGTGGTTTCCTACAGTTAGGATGACACAAAGACAAGGAGAAAATGCAATCCCTTTCTCTGCTCATTGCTGTAAGGGAAACAATTACATAATGGAGACTTGGGCAATTCCAGCCTTTTCTCTTCACAGAAGGAAAATGGGCTCTTAACTGGGATGGCCTGTATGCTGATTTTGTAAAATGACTTCTTGTTATCCAGCTTCCCTTTTGTCTGGTTGGTAGGACCTAGGTGTGTCTTACAACCTCCTAAAAAGAATTTCCTGGACCTTTCACTACGCAATTGCTTGGCAGGACATAGTGGTGCACAGTTTTAACCAGCTCTTGGGGAGGCAGAGGCAGGCACATCTCTTTGAGTTCAAAGTCAGTCTGGTCTACACAGCGAGTTCCAGGACTATATGGTGAGACTTTTTCTCAAAAAATTCAAATATCCTTCTGTCAAGGAGAAGGTTAAACACATGGATTATTTTCCTGTCTGTATCCGCAGTCATGTGGGCATGTTCTGGTTACCCACGTTTTCACTTGGGATCAGCGTGACCTAATCTGTATTGAATCCCACGTTTATAGTTATTTTTTCCATGCCTACATACACACCCTTATTAACTTACTGTTCTTTAAATAGGAAAATTTAAATTTAAATCAAGTATCCAAATATTTTATGCCTTTTCCTCTGTGAACATAAAGTTAATATCACTTATAAGACTTTACTACCACACAGCACAATAGAAACATGGTATTTTTCAACCTAGAAGTGAGGCAGTAACTTGCTACAGGACCTGAGGCTGTTTTTTCTTTTCCTTGTTTAAGGAGAGTAGTTAGTGCTCAAGGGGTGATAGAGATAGAGTGGAACAGAGCAGAGACCTCGTTACCCTGAAAACACCCCATTGAACACCCCATGGAACACTCACTGTAAAAGGAATGTGCTTTTCCACCTCTTCTTTTGTGTTAATAATTTCCGAGTCCCTAAAGGCAGTGTGGGGGCCATCAGGGTCCTCATCTCACTTCAGGGAGCCTGGTCTCCACTGTAGCTAGCCACTGAGCTTTCAATCTCTGCTAGACTGTGGATTTCTTGATAACACCTTATTCTTGATGTCCTTAGCAACGTACACTGTGAATGCCTGGACACAGCTGGTAGTTTGTAAAGAACACTGTGGCAGGAAATGAAAGGCTTTAGGTGGGGAAGACACAGGGAGATTGCTTTTTCGCTGGGGTATGTGGGGAAGAATGGTGGAAAGCCATGCAGTGAAAAAGGAGACAAATAAGGACAAGATGAGAGGGTGTAAGCTTAAGGCAAACCACACCGGCTTAATGACGGTGCTCAGGCGGTCTTTGTTGACAGCACAGTGAAAGGCCAACCACGTTCTAGTACTAGGCAGTACTAATATCAAATCAGACTCTACTAACTACATGTACCTGACCAAGTCATATTTATTCTGCATCCTTAATTACCTTCATGTAAAGTGGTTTATAACTCTCCCACAAAGGTTCTTACATTTGTAGAATGCAGAGCAGGGCTTTGGAGAATGGACCTGTCCTATCAGAGTATATCATGTATCTGTCAGTCTGTATCTATCACTGTCTCTCTGTCCATCTGTTTAATATGTCCATCTGTTCTATTATTTGTCTTTGTCTTTATCTATCTATCTATCTATCTATCTATCTATCTATCTATCTATCTATCTATCTATCATCTATCTATCTATGTATCATCTATGTGTCTACCTATCATCTATGTATCTATGTGTCTATCTATCATCTATGTATCTCTCTATATTCCTATCTATTTACCTATCTGCCTACTTACCTATCATCCATCTACCTATTATCTATCTATCTACTTATCATGTATCTTTCTATCATCCATCCATTATCTATCTTTCTATCCATTTGTCCAAACCTCTATCATCTAACCATCAACCTGTCTCAAATTAGTTTCAAAATATTTTAAATTACTATTGCTGCCTTGTTTTTGAAGCAGGGTTTCTTCTCTCAGTATGTTTACTAGTACACTGTACATACCCTGGATATTTGTTAGTTGAAAGAGTTACAATAATCTGTGAGGCCTACAAGAGATCACTTCTCCCTTTCAGTTTTCCCTAAGTATGTGTTACCACTTGCCTAGATACTTAAGTAAAATTTTTTGGTTACCTGATTTATAGAACTCCCACTTAGGTCTAAGCATTGTGTGAGGGCACGAGGTGGGAAGAGTAAGGAGAAATTGGTAGGCCAGGCCAACCCTGGGCTGTCAACAATTTAAGAGGATGAAGGAAGCACGACAGAGTTCGTTCAGTGTCCCAACTATCTTTAGGTAGAGCTTGTACATGTGGATTCCGGGTATGTTTTGACAATACCTGTGCCATCCATACAGATGTATGGATAGTCACCACTTACAGCTGTCTGCATTGACTAAAGGCTATCGCTACGGCCCAGTGATTCCCTGTGATTGCTGCAGTTTGGAATTATCATTCTTTGTACACACTTGGAAGGAATAAGGTTTGTTTTGAGTACTGCTGAGATTCTCCCGCTCTGGCTCACCCTCTTAGCAGATGAGGTAAATGTCCAGGAATAAGGATTTCAAAGGCACAGAAAACACGTCTTGTGGCTATGTCTTTTGAGGATCCAACTCAGAGCTGAGCTTGTTCACTTATTTTTACAGAGTGTGGGCTGCACTTTTATACCCATGCCTCTATATAAAGAACGCTGTACAAACTTGTGACTTTTCAGCTTCACGTGAGTCATCAGGTTCCTATTTTAGAGTGTTCATGTGTTTGTGTGTGTGTGTTATTAGAACAACTCTGGGCACAAAGCATGTATATACTTATAAAATTGTGTTTAGAATGCACAGCAGAAAGAATTTAAATGTAAGGAGAGTATATATGGAAAGAGGGAGGGAGTGTGTGTGTGTGTGTGTGTGTGAGGGAGAGAGGAGAGGGTGTGTGGAGTGTAGGTGCGCGGCTACATGGAGGCGCCCTCGGCGGCCCAGACAGTGGCATAGGACAGAGTGTTAGTGGAGTTGATTGTCTTCCTTTCAGAACAGCACACAGGTCTTTGAGGAGCTCTTGACTTTCTCCTTCTTCCGTGTCTTGTTATAAAGGGATTAGAGTCCAATTAAGCCATTTAATCTCAAGGTAGAAATTCATGTTTAAAAACGAGATTTACAGCTTCTTAAAAAAAGAAAAGGCATCAGTGCAAGTTGAAGTTTGTCCTTTCAAGTTGCCACCTGCGTGGTTCCAAAGAGCGTTTTCAGCTCAACACCCAACACAGCATTCTTCGTAATTACCTTGCCACATCCGTCTCCTCCTTTATCTTCTAAAGTGCCCTTCAGCCTGAATATCCACATGCTGTCAGGAATACTTCAGCTTCTGGATTGCTTCAACTCACCGTGGTTCATCTCTTCTCAGCATCTCAGTACGGAGAGCCAGCACTGGCCGGGAGCTGACCATGTGCAGGCACCCTTACAGCACGTGCTTTCTACCCATCACCTCATCAGGTGCCCACTGCGACAGCACCCAAGCTGGCTCCATGGGTGTGAGACTTGTGTAGTCACTTGGGGCCATCACTTGGTTTACTGTGTTGCTGTTGCCATCTTGAAATTCTTAAACATATTTTGAGCAAGGGGCTTGCATTAAATAAAATTACAAAATACAAAAATGCAGAAACGGGCAACGGATCCACAAATTGTAGCAGTGTTCTGAGAAACACCTACTAACCCACAGGTCCCATTCCTTTTTTTTTTTTTCCTATGTGATGCCCAGGCTATTGCAGAAAATGTGACCCATTATGCCAAAGCCCTGTCTAGACAGTGGCTGCCAACATCTCCTTAGAGGAAAGTTTTCTGGTGAAGAGGCAATCATGCTTACCACAGGACAGAAAAGAGAAAGGTCTCCGGGAATTGGGGCAAGTCGCTCAACCCTTTGAACTCTCAGTTTCCTTACCTGTGAAGTAGGGATAACAGCCATATGCAACTTACAGGATGTTTAAGGATAAAATGAGATCACAAATATCTGATAGTCAGCACACACGGCTTCAGGTAATACTCATGCATTCTGAGTGCCTGGAAGGTAGTCAGTATCTAAACAGTGCTTGTGACATGGTGACGTGTTCTTACCTACCACCCTGGTGCCGGTGTGTTTGCTCCCTACCTGTCCTGCAGGGCTGGCAGGGAAGTCTGCCTTTTCCCCATGCTGGGTGAACGCAGAACTGCTGGAGCTGATGAGCACTGGGGTGCTGAATTCCCTCATCTGGTGACCTTCGGGAGAATGGACCACGCGGTTGAGTGTGTTCAAAGCTGTTGTGATGGACTGCCCAGACCCCTTTCTCCTGGACCCTGGGCTCTTTCGGAGGCTGGATGTGTTGGTTGCTTTGCCTCTGGATGGTGAAGACATTAGGGACAGGTTTTTCGTGCGTGATAACTGATGCCCTTTGTTCTTCTCTAGGAGGTGTCTTGCTGCGAGGTTTGGCTGCAAAGGTAAGAGTACAGATGAGTCATTCTCTCTGACATAGTATACTAGCTAAATCTCATGCTTACTGGCAGCCACTGCTATCTTCTCAGAAGATGCTGCCTCAGAAGGCTATCCTTTGGTCAGTATAATATCAAATTATGTCTTTTATTTATTTGAAGTTCATACCTTTGATAAGTGTTTGAGACAGAGCAGACATACATTCATGACCGTCACCTCATCCTTCTGTGGATCCTTTGTCTTTCTATTTCAAATACTGCCATCTCTTCACTTTCCTGTTCTTTGTCTCTAAAATCAGTTGTTCTGTTAAATTAGCTAGAAAAAAAATGGGTGGAAAAGCCCTGGTGTGTAGTGTTATTGATAAACCAGTGGCTTAGCAGCTCTTGGCACAATATCTGCGTGCCAGCCAGCCCAGTGCTATATTGCTGTCACTGTAGCCTTCCCATCATCCTGTTCACTTCATTAAGGGCCCTAGGGACTTATAGCCTTTGGAATTATATAAAATCGGTTGACAGAAAATGAGGTTTCCTATGAATCAAAGCTTCAATCTCAGGATGATTAGCTAAATTCCCGTTATTATATTAGTCACCAGTTGATCTCCAAAGCCACACATCTCATTCTAATTTAGAAATTCAACTAGAGAGGTAAAAAAGAAAATTCCCATTTAAGAACTTTTTAAGTGACAATGTGCAGAGGATTAAAATAGCTAAGATAGAAAACTTTAAGAAGAGATGATTCTTGTCTAAAAAAGCTTGCCATATTATGAAATATTAATCAAGTGGGGGTTAGCGTTAGTATGTTCACATCTGTGTGTGCATTTGCACATATATTGCTGTGTTACTGTAGCATACACATATGTGTACATGTGCGCAGAGGTCAGAGGTCAACCTCTGCTGTCATTCCCCTTGCATTTTCAGGCAGGGCCTTTCACTGTCCTGGAGCTCACCAAGTGCTTTACTGAGTCATCTCCCCAGTGCACTTAAAAATGTCCATTTCAAAGTCAAGAAAGCTGAGGCCCAGAAGAAGTGGCACAAGTCATAGAACCCATCTGTAAGCTAGTAAACAAAATGACATTGGATAACGTCTTTCAGTGTAACAGGGAGAGTGGGTAGGGGAAGTAGCTACTTTAAATTGGTGGTGATGGGAGGATCAGGAAAGAGCCTCCAAGATGGAGATATTTAAGTTGAGACAAGTTGTGAGAAAGAGCTGGTTGTGTGGAAATGAGGATGTGATGGACCAGGCAGACAGAAGGAGAGGACAGAAGGGAGCAGGCGAGGAGACAGGGAGTGGCTGCCACGGGGTTGGCAGGCCCTGGGTTGCACAGACTCAGGAGGCTTTGACTTATTTTCAGTGTAACAGGAAGCCGCTGGCAGGGTCGGGGAAAGGGAGTGACATGATCTGATTTATGCTTTTTAAAGCTCATGTTACGGTTTGGCAGTTTCTCCTAGCTAAACACATACTTAGCATCTGATCCAGCAATCCCAGTTCTGGGCAGTTACTTGTAGAAAGAAAAATGTGTGCTCAAACCACAGTTTTATTCCGGCTTGCCAACAATAGGAGACAACCTCGATATCATTTATCACCGATAGACTGACTGATGGTTTCTGTGTGTATGTGTGGAGGCCAGAGGTCCCCCTTGGTTGTTGTTCTTAGGAGCTACCCATCCTGGATGTCAGGCAGGGTTTCTCACTGGCCTAGAGTTTGCCAATGAGGCTGGCTGGCTGGCCACTGACCTCCAGAGATCCACATGTCTCCACCTCCTCAGTGCTGGGATGACAAGTGTGTGCCATCATAACTGGCTTAAGAAACAAAAACAAAAATGTGGGTTCTGTGGTTGAACTCAGGTCCTCATGATTGCATGGTAAGACTTTACAGGCTGAACTACTTCCCCAGGCACCAATGTCTTTTACATGATGAAAATACTGTATCTAGAACATCTGTGCCTTGGGACACTGTTGACTCATAAGAAGATGAGCTACGGGCACATGACACACACAGATGAGCCTCATGCATGCTAAGCAACACGAAGGAAGCCAAGCTCACGAAGCTCCATGTTCTATAGGATTCCATTTATAGGACACTCTAGAGAAAGAAAGCCATAGGGGCAAAGAATAGATCATTGGTTACTAGGTATTGAGTCTGGGAAGGAACGGACAAGAGGGTGTGGCATAACAGATTTAGAGGGGTGCATGCTGGAACTTTTCTATATATTGACCATTGTGTGTTTAACAATTATATATGTTTATCAAAACGGAGCCCAGGATATATATAAAAAAGGAAAAAATATATCAATCCATATGCACAAAAATCTCATTATTAATGATGTTATCCAGAAGTGATGTCAAGAAAAAGGAATACTGATTAACAAGATATTGACCTTGTTTCCACAGGCTCTAATGGTGGCCTGGACTGAGGACAAGGCCTTGCAAGGCCCCACAGCACCAGTTCCTCCATGTTTTGCACAGGACGAGGCTAACTGATACCTTTCAAATTGAATGAGTGATGTTCTTTACAGCCGTGTGCGGCTGTAATGTCACAGGTTAACTCTTTCTTGTTTGTCCTGCCTGTTCTGCCGCCAGGTGGGCACCACCATCACCTTTTTTTTTTTAATCAGTCATGCCAAACGAGGGTCCTTGAGAGACTGCCTCTGCCCTGGCCTCCAGTGGCGTGACTGATGGCTCAGCTGGGGAAGGACTGAGGGCTCTTAGATTCACACTCACTGGAAACAATGTCTTTGAAGTTCGTTGGGTTGGATGACGCTCACATGACTGAGGCTGCCCTCCAGAGAAGTCCAGACAAGACTGGGCAGAAGCTCAGCTTTTGTTTTACCACCCTTTGTACAGGTGCAGTTCAATAAACCAAATGATGCATTAACAGAAAAAAATCTCATTTATGCACACACACAAAAAGTCTATGGTATCTTTGTAAGAAAGCCTTCCATTTACTTGCTCTACATGGCGCTGGCAATACAAGCTTAGAGTCCTTAGCGCATGCTGTTCTTAATGAAATTACTAGAGTCAAAACTTTAAGTACTGCTTTAAAAAGCTCAATTTAGATTTGAAGTAATGTTTGAAAAGTAGGTTCCCAATTAGACAAACCACTTGATTATCTTCTTTCCCCTCCTAGCAATTAGGGGAACAAATGAAGCAATGGCTAGTTTAATGATAATTTTGAGGGTTCTTGTAATTGCTAATTTTAGAGGTAAATTGGTAGTGAGTATCCGAACGAATAATCATTAAATACAGAAGTGTTGGAAAAAAAAGATTTTGGAAAATGGATGATAAAATTAATCTTACTCCTTCCCCCCAGAGCTATGAAGAAGTATCTCAAAATAATGCCAAGTCTCTCACCTTCAGTGTGTTCATTTTGCTCCCAAGTGCAGGTCCTGGGAGAGTTAACATTGTCTCCTAGTCATTTTTCTTGTTTCTACTTAGCAAACAGCCTCACCATTGACCTAGGCACACAAACCAGAAAGTGAAAGTGCCACTTTCTCTTTCCAGTGTCCTCTACCACTACAATCCCCAAATTCTCAGAAGACATACAATTTGAATTTGTTCCAGATTTGCCAATTCATTTCCAGTCTAGCAGTCAAAGTCTCATCATTTTCACTCATGCAGCAGCCTGCTCACCTGGCTTTCTGTGGTTTTCTCCCCTGCTTTGAATTTATTCTTTCCACTCCATCCCTGAAACCTAAGTCTGGGCCTGGTGGCTCACATCTGCAATCAGAGCTCTTGGGAGGCTGAGGAAGGTTGAGGCTGACCTGAGCTGTACATCTAGTTTTAGGCCAGCTTGGGATAAACAATGGGACCCTGAATGAGATCAGGATAGACAAATCAACGCCAACCAACCAGCCTACTGAAAACAACAATGGAACAAAACAAAACAAGCTTGATGAAGTCACTGAGAAAATCTCCATCATGTATCATCCTATGTGGTCCCTTTACTCTGCTGACTCCGGGACGCTGTGATTGGTTCAAGCCAATGGGCTGTAAGTGACTGCGGGCAGTGTTACTTCAGAGGCCCTCAACCATGAATATACACACAATCCACTCTCCCCTCCTGTGGACACTAGGAAGGACACATGGTCCACATGTTGCAGCTAAAAGATGGCCCAACCTTACTAGTGTGGGTGCCCAGGTAGCTGGGAGCAGAAGCACCTGGCACCCTGTGCTGAACATACAGAGTAGGGAAGAAACACCATATTCTTTGTTAAGCCACTGAGACTGTGCGGCTGTTTTGTCCGACAGTATCACTTAGCCTCTTCGGACTGTTCACAAAGTGGTTCGTAATTTACTACAATCTATTTCTTTGGGTTGGTGACTCAGCTTTGGCTCTAGTCAACTCTGGGTCCATGCGGTTCTACTTCTATGCTGTCAACTGCTCTTCCCTCTATTCATAACCTTAATTGCTTCTCAGTTGCCTCAGATGGTGTTTGCTGACCTCGCAGATGAAGTCTTGAATTGCAACCTCCTAACAGATCCTTCTTCTTCACTCTTTGCATCATCCATCATCCTTGTAATTAATTATCTGAGAGCCAGACTCTGATCTCCGGGACTACAGACCCATATCTATTCTGTATCTTTAGAACCTGATAGAGCAGGTGCCAATGAGTGATTAAACAAATGAGTACACAGGACAGGGTCAGAGTGAATGTTGGTTTTCTTTTTCTAGCCACCTTCAAACAGGTTTTTGTTTATTCATTTTAATGCTTTAAAAACTGTTGCATTGTTATTGGATCCCAAGGCCTTACACAAGCTGGGCAAACTAACTTTTTATAGAGATCTTGCTCTGTGTTAGCTGGTCTATAAAGTCTAAGCAACAGGCGTTTCTGTCACAAGTTTAGAGAAGATAAAAATCAATCAATGCTCACCTGGCTGCTGAAATGTTCTGGACATGTTTTTTGTTTTTTTGTTTTTTTCCAGCAGAGCCTCATAAAATGAGTGAAAATGAACAGGTAGGAAGCACAAGGCAGATGTGCCAAAGACAAAGCATGGGGAATGAGAGTGCCTTTGAGTGAGCACACTGAAAGCACGGCCTTTCTTCATCGCTTTCCCCTCCCTTCCCTCCACTGTTACCTTGACTGGCTGAGTGAAGGACATATCCCACCCCTGAACGCTGGACAATGCTTAGGATACACCCTTCATTGCAGAACCTGCTTTGGCTTTCATGCATGGAAGAATTGGCTCCTCCTCCCCAAGTATGCCTCAGTTCTGTTTCACCACCCTTCTGGAGGGTGGGGACATTGCCTTGTGCCTTTTTTTTTTATAGCTCTCTGATACACACTTTTAATACTTTAATGTATGGTAAACACTTAGTAAATGCAGTTAAACAATGAAAACCCTTTTGAATTTGCAACGACTTGCTTCAAGCTAGGGTGAGGCTCATGACTAGTGAGGTTAGAGACTCATAGAGGTTAGAAAATCATAGTGGAGAAATAGATAGCCTCACTTGTTTTTGTTGTTGTTGTTTGTTTTGTTGTTTTGTTTTGTTTTGGAAGGCTGGGAAATTAACTCCGGAGGTAAACTGCTTGCTGTGAGAGAATGAGACCCCGACCCTGCACGAAGTTTGGGTGTGGTAGCACGGTCCTGAAACCCTGTTGCTGGTGGTGTGGGCATGCAGACAGACCCTGGGTGCCTGCTGGCCAGTACCACTAAGACAGCAAGCTCCAGGCTCCTCAAAAGACTCTCAGAAAATAACATGGAGTGCCATAGAGGAAGACACCTGATGGCAACCTCTGGCTTCCATCTGGGATTTTACCATCTGGTGGTCACTACTCCCAATATGTTAGTTTTTGTTGGTGTCATTGCAGCCCCTTACCCACTTCTATGCACAAGCACATGCTTATAGAGTTCCTCTCAGCTTAGTACAACTTTATTTTATTGTGGTAGAGAACACCCACCACAGTGTTCCATTTATTTAGGTGTCTAGTCCAACAGTATTAGGTATACTCACACTGTTACAGGCAGATCCCCAGAACTTTCTCATCTGGAGGATTTGAAAATCTATACTCATTCAATTTGTTTTCAACTCAACAATAGATCATATATTTTCCCATAATATCAAGTTCTCTACAATATTATTCTTTAACATTTTAAATAATTATGCATATAAAATTTTCTAGAACCATATAATTAAGAGTAGGCCAGGCATGGTGGCACACACCTTTTAATTGTAGCACTCAGGAGGCAGAGGCAGATGAATCTCTGTGAATTTGAGTTTAGCCTGGTCTACACAATGAGACCCTGTCCCTCCCTCACAAATTAAGCCCTTACTGTTGATTTTTTAGATTATTTCCACATTTTCACCTTTATGTACAATGGTAAACATTTTGTATAAACAACTTTACATGTTTGTTTAAATATTTCCTTATAATCAGTTGTCAGATGCGGATTTGTTAACTTATAATGGTATATACTTTAAAGTTTTTTAAAAAATATAGGTGATTTTGCATTTTGATGTGAGAAATTTCATTACTTTATGGTCTAAGAAACAGAATGAAAAAGAACCATTTCTTCACATTTGCCAGAATTGGGTGTCATCATGTAGAATGAGCTCTTTGGAGGCTCCCGTAAGTCCTAAGCCTCAGGTCAAATATGAAGTGCTCTTGGCCATCATTGGGGCACACAGACCCTTTTGAGTAAGCTTGACCCTGATGCGGACAGGAGACTCACATACCTCTACGAACAAGATGGGGAAGATGCCCACTCTGTCTCCCAGCTTTCCTTCTGCCCAATTCTCATCCACTCTGCTGGTCACTGTGATGATGTCATCCTGCAAGAGAAGGCCTCAGTCAGCTCTAGCCTGCACTCTGAGGGGATAAAACCTTCCATGGAGATCTGTTTGTTGAAAGGAGCAAAGCGTGTTGCTCTCAAGCAAGCTATGTGGGAAATATGTCTGTCACCATAAAGGGTTGTGTTTGGGTCAGCCAGATTTTCAAGAGGAGTGGAAGTGATCTGAAGACCAATGGAATCTGTTAGAAAACCTCAGAAAAGTTCAATCACCAGCAGCATCTGTGGTTTTCATTTAAATTAATCTGATGGAGAAGTCAAGAGGGAAGCCATAGGAGATGCAGGTCTTGCTTGGCAAAGGGGAATGACTCTCTTGCATTTTGAAGACTTTTCAGAACACACTCAGTTTTAATATGTCAAAAGCAAAGCAGCTTTCACTAAAAATTTTGTAATTACAAAAGATTGTATACAAAGTTGCAGAAACAGTTATAATGCTGATAAGAAAAAAGCAAGCAGGCTCTATCCCCCCCCCCCCGCCACAGCGTTGCCACAGCAGCTGCTAATAGCGTGGTTGACTGTTTTTTCTAGATGCCTTTATAGTAAGCTAAAAGATATATG
>CM053764.1:3514861-3545762 GCA_028658305.1 Pachyuromys duprasi
CCAGGTTCAGTCCCTAGCACCCACACAGTGGCTCACAACTGCTTGTAACTCAAGCACCCTCTCTGCTTTCCACAGGTACCAGGTACACACGGTACATACACATGCATCTGGGCAAAACACATATATACAGAATGAAAACAGGTTAGAAATATGTTTAAGCAAAATTGTCAAATAATGGGTTTAGGGGATGAACAAGAATGTGATGCAACTGTCCCTGTCTGCAAATCCTTAGAGAGTCTGGGAAAGCAGATGTCATTTCCTGCTATGTTTTCCTCGCAAGCTAACATCTACTATACAGTCAAATACAAAGGGCAGTGAGATTTAGTCAAGAGGAATCTGAAGCAAAATCTCATTTCTTGTAATAGCAAAACACAAACACTTTACAAAAGACTTTTACTGAGGAATTATAACAGTGACACCTCATGTTTACCTGTGAGAGCAGCAAAGAATGAAGTGACCCCAACTTAGATTTCTATGAGAGGATTTGAGCACCCATGGGACCACAGCTTCTGAAAATGCAGCTGAAGCCCCACTTAAGTGCTTTCTTTTGTAACTGTTGCCATGGTCATGGTGTCTTGTCATAGCAATAGAACAGTGACTGAGACGGTGTCCATATAGGTGAAATTACACATGTGTGTGAGTACACACATGCACGTGTGCATTCATGTATAAAATGCACACTCTTAAAAATCAACAAGTATTAAACAATGGACTCTGGGCTTTACCATAGTCTGTATGTAGTCTGTGACTCTTACCTTGAGGAAGGTCAGGCAGTCCTGGTTCTCACTCTTACTCTTGTCTCGAAGGTCAAAGTTGTAGAGGGCCCTGCAGAGCGGGGGTGGCTGGGGCAGTTGCTTGATGACTTCCACGGAGCTGGCTGGGAAGACCCCACTGACCCCATTGATCTCCCCCTGGTACCAGTTCTCATCAAGCTGTCTCCGAAGAAGAATGACATCTCCTTTATTAAACTTCAGGTCACCAGGATTCTTCCCTCTGTAGTTGCACAAGGCCTTGGCTCGAGGCACCTGCAAGTGACACAGACCAGAAAATAGGAACTGAGCTTAGGGCTGGAGAGATGGAAGGTCTCCTAGCAACTACTAATGATGGTTGTGTGTGGACTGTTTATCTCAGTGTAAGCAGCTGTCTTAGTGTCTTCTTCTGTTCTGTGATGACATACTCTGACAAAGACAATTTCAGGGAGAAAGGCTTTACTCTGGCTCACAGTTCAAGGTACCCCTCATGATGGGGAAGGCAAGGCAGCGGAAGCTTGAAGCAGCTGCTCAAGTCATGTTTCTTGCCTTGGCCAAGAAACGACGACGTCCGGTTTGCTCAGCTCCCTCTCCCCATTTTGTACAGCCCAGGATCTCCTTCTGCTCACAGCTGAGCAGGGTACCCCCGGCATCAGTTAGGATAATCAAAATGACCCCCATTGGCATGCTCATTGCCTGCCGTCCTTCTCTTAAATGATCCTGTCAAGCTGTCAACTAAGAGTAAACATCATAGTAACCTTTTTTTTTTTAATTTAAGGTTATAATACAATTAAAACCTTTCTCCCTCTCTTCCTTCCAAATACTCCCATGTTCCTTTTTCCACTCTCCTTCAAACTCATGGCCTCTGTTCGTACTAGCTGTTCCTGCATACACACACATATTTGCGAATGCAGCCTGCTCAGTCTGTGTGATGTTGCTTGTGTGTGTTTGCAGGGCTAGTTGGCACTGGGCAACCAACTGGTGTGTGCTTTCCTCTCCTGCTCCCAGGTTTGCTCAGCCGCCTGTAGTTCTTTGTGTAGGACTGAGGACTGCGGCCTTTCCCCATCTACCTTAGCAACACCTTAGCAACACCTTCGTTTTATACTTTGATTCTGATGGGGGGTTATGGTTATAGTTCATTGTTTCCAATTATTTATAAGATTTATGTACTTTATTAAACATATATTAAATATTTAATGAATATAAAGATATATTTATCAAGTGAGATATATATATATATCTTGGAAAGAATTTTAAATCAATGTTTGTATGCATGTATTTGTTATCACACAATGAAGGTATCTGAAAAAACAGTATGTTATCCTTGTTCAGCTTGTATTGGGGCAGTATGTTGCTGAGACTTCACAGGTATAGCTTTTGCTATTACTAGGAGACACAATCTCACAGCAAACTCCCTGATTCCCTGGCTCTTAGAATTTTTCCGTCACTCTTCTGAAATGTTCCCCAAACCTCAAGTGTGGGACATTGCTGCTCTGTTCACACTATCTAGGAAATGGAAACAACACAGAAACCTTCTGACATAGAAATTCACATCCAGTTCAGTGGAGAAACGGACTGACAGTGGTTTGATGACTTGCATAATGTGACATCACTGGTCACCTTGGGGGTGTAAGTATAGCAAACATCAGCTCTGAACCCAAGCTGCCTGAACGGACAGCCTTTTTAAATTTTTTAAAATTTTATTACAGTTTATTCACTTTGTATCCCAGCTGTAGCCCCCTCTCACATCCCCTCCCAATCCCGCCTTCCCTCCCTCTTTTCCTCCAATGCCTCTTCCATAATCCCCTGATAGGGGAGGTCCTTCTCCCCTTCCATCTGACCCTAGCCTATCAGGTCTCATCAGGACTGACTGCATTGTCTTCCTCTGTGGCCTGGTAATTCTGCCCGTACCCCCCTCCCCCGCAACTCAAGGGGAGGTCATCAAAGAGCCAGCCACTGAGTTCATATCAGAGACAGCCCCTGTTCCCCTTACTAGAGAACCCATTTGGAGACTGAGTTGCCATGGGCTATATCTGTACAGGGGGTCTAGGTTATCTCCAGGGATGGTCCTTGGTTGGAGTATCAGTCTCAGAAAAGACCCCTGTGCCCAGATATTTGGTTCTGTTGCTCTCCTTGTGGAGTTCCTGTACCCTCCAGGTCTTTCTATCTCCCACTTCTTTCATAGGAGTCCCTGTACTCTGCCCAAAGTTTGTCTATGAGTCTCAACATCTGCCTCAATACCTTGCTGGGTACAGTCTTTCAGACGCCCTCTGTGGTAGGCTCCTGTCCTGTTTTCTTCCTTTCCGATGTCTATCTTGTTTGCCTTTCTGAATGAGGACTGAGCATCTTACCCAGGATACTCCTTCTTGCTTAGCTTCTTTAGGTGTATAGATTTTAGTGTGATTAACCTATATTTTATGTCTAATATCTGCTTATAAGTGAGTATATACTATGTGTGTCTTTCTGCTTCTGGGATATCATCATACTCAGGATGATCTTTGTTCATAGGAGCTTTATTTGTAATAGCCAGAATCCGGAAACAACCCAGATATCCCTCAGTTGAGGAACGGATACAGAAATTGTGATACATTTACACAATGGAATACTATTCAGCAATTAAAAACAAGGAGATCATGAAATTTTCAGGCAAATGGTGGGAACTAGAAAAGATCATCTTGAATCTATGGCTTTTGTTCTTAATTTTGTCACCTGGAGTTCGGGGTTAGGCTTGACTCACAGCTATGTGAGTTTGAGTGAGTGTCTTAGTCGGGTTACTATTGTGGTGATGAAACACCTTGATCAAATGTAACTTGAGGAGGAAAGTGGATAAACCCTTTGGCTTACACTTCCATGTCACTTTTCATCATTGAAGAAGTCAGGATACGAACTCAAGCAGGGCAGGATCCTGGAGGCAGGAGCTGCTGCAGAGGCCATGGAGGGTGCTGCTTCCTGGCTGGCTCCCCATGATTGCTAGGCCTGCTTTCCTATAGAACCCAGGACCACCAGCCCAGGATGGCATCACTGCCAATGGGCTGAGCCTTGCCCCACCAGTTACTAAGAAAATGTCCTACAGGCTTGTCTTCAACCCTGATGCTATGGAGGCATTTTCTCAATTGAGGTTCTTTCCTCTCAGATGATTTTAGCTTGTATCAAATCAACATAAAACCAGCCAGTGAATCAGTGATTCTTCCTGGGTTCATACTAATTTTGCATTCTGTTTGTACCTCTTCCTACTTATATGTTTAGGGTTGTTTAATATTTTTTGAACTATGTTCATGTATAAAATGGGGTATTAGTAGAATGTCTACCTCATTAGTGCTTTTACAAGCAACAAATGATATCCATAATGCTTTTAACATCTTGCCCAGAATATAATATGTGCTCAGTGAATGTATTCCTTTATTAGCATCATGTATAATGAGGAACTAATGACAGTAGCTCTACCTACTCCTCAGCACTGATGGGAAGAAAATGGGAGTGGGAAGCACCTGCAAATAGGAAGTGTTCTGTGAGAGTGAGACAGCATAACTTCTCCAGCCTTCCTTACGAATCGTAGATTCATGAGCACTTGGATCATTAGGAAACTCAGTAGAGACAAGGAAACAATTAGTCAGGAATCAATCACAGCTTTTGAAAGAAATCAGCTTGTGAATCATCATTTGTCAGATCAGTTGTCTGTCTAAATAATTAATACAGTAAAATGCTCTTTTTCCCCCTCCTAATTGAGACTGGTTTCTCCACACAGGAATGATCTCAATACGGATTTATTTGAGATTGGCTTGGCACATTGAAAGTTCTAACAGCTCAGGTTTCAACAAAAGTCTTTCTCTCACCTGAGATATTTGTGTGTGCTTTTCTAAGCATTGAGATGAAACAGTTCCCTTGCACTGGGATGTCTTGCTGTCCCTAGGGGAGTAGGAATGATTTAATTCTGGTCATCCAGGATTTTCTGGCTCTGCAAAGCTCATTTAAATATGCAATTCCAAGCAGATTGTAGAGAGGAAATCTCACATCCCTTTGGCAATGGGATAACCAGGCTGTGGCAATTGTAAGGAAAGCCTGGGGCTCAGAGAAGTACAAGCACACAGCTCACCTTGTTACTGGGGTAACTGGAGGGTAAGTAAGCAAGGCATGTAGAAGTGCTTGAATAAAATATAACCACACATTCACATGGTGAGAACTCTGTGGTCATTAAAGCTGATAATGATGACTCTTTAGCATGGACCTAAAGATGCTAGTTTTGAATAAGAGAAGTCAAAGACAGTTCTGTATATTAGATTATCATCACATGTTAGCTTAACTACCTTGGAAAGTGTTAGATGTCAGAATATCAAAACCCTGAGACTTGATGTAGGAGAAAACAAGTAGCAGGACAAGAGCCTACCACAGAGGGCCTCGGAAAGACTCTACCTAGCAGGGTATCAAAGCAAATATTAAGAAACATAACCAACCCTTTGGCAGAGTGCAGGGAATCATATGAAAGAAGGGGGAGTTAGTATGACCTGGAGAGGACAGGAGCTCCGCAAGGACCAAATATATCAGGGCACAGGGGTCTTTTATGAGACTGTCTCTCCAACCAAGGACCCTGTATGGTTATAACCTAGAACCCCTGCTTGAATGCAGCAAATGGCAGCTCAATATCCAAGTGGGTACACTAGTAAGGGGAACAGGGACTATTTTGGACATGAACTCAATGGCTGGCTCTTTGACCCCTCTGTCCCCTGAAGGAGGAGCAGCCTTGCTAGGCCACAGAAGAGGACATTGCAGCCATTCCTGAAGAGATCTGATAAGCTAGAGTTAGATGGAAGGGGAGGAGGTCCCTCTCAGTGGATTTGGAAAGGGGCAGGGAGGAGATGAGGGAGAGATGGGGGGATAGGGAGGGAATGCAGGAGGGGGCTGTGGCTGGGATACAAAGTACATAACCTGTGATTAATGTAAAATAAAAATGTTAAAAAATTAACAATAAAATAAAATAATAAGCCTGTTACTTCAAAAAAAAAACCCTGAGACTTTTTCTAAGGGGTATTGTCTCTTAATATTAAAATTTCTCCTAAGTGTTTAGTTCTGGTTTTTAACTTTTATAACAAAATGATGATGTTGCTTGTTAAAATTAGATAAAACTGGGGTGGGTCAAGAGGAAAAATTGGTAAAGCTTATAGGTGAGGGATGGCACTATGGAAGGAATTTGGGAAGGAAATTGGGGAAGGAATAACCCTTAGAGGGATAAGTAGCTGTGACCCACGTTGAGATGCTGTTTGAGAAACAGCATGCAGCAGGAGGAGAGCAGAGGGTCTCCAGGAAACCCCAAATCTGTGAGGCATGCTGGGTTGGGGCCACCAGGGATCAATACCTGCCCATCCAAATTTCTCCTCTCCAAATTTCCTCCATAACATGAGCCACAGTTTTCTGGGCATATGATCATATGGGATACTGGCTGACCACACTTTTCAGTCTTCCTGGCAGCTGAGTTCTGGCCCATGGAGTTGAAACAACCCTTTAGAAAGGTTCTTGCTGAAGGAGACTGTCCTCCCTTCCCTGGCTCCACCCTACTGTGTGGGAAGCATGGAACTCTGTCATCTTGAGCAGGGAGCATGAAGACCACTGCCAAACTGGGAAAAGGGGTCTTGCCATACTGCCCTGGACTACTTATCTTCCAGATTTGTTTGAAGGCTACATAAACTTTTATTTTAATGCATTATTCTTTCGGATTTACAAAAAGAAAAAAAATGAAATAATAAAGAAAAATAATCCAAGTCCTTTTCGTAATAATGGTAATATACATAATAGTTAATATTATTTTTACATATACCAGGTACCATTATTCTATAATGTATTATATTTAATTCTCACAGCAAACTTTGAAGTATATATCAGAAATGTTAAAAGTTTCTCAACAGATGTAGCCCATGGCAGTTCAGTGTCCAAGTGGGTTCCATAGTAATGGGAACAGGGACTGTCTCTGACATGAGCTTATTGGCCTGCTCTTTGCTCACCTCCCCTTGAGTGGGGAGCAGCCTTACCAGGACACAGAGGAAGACAATGCAGCTAGTCCTATGAGACCTGATAGGCTAGGGTCAGATGGAAGGAGAGGAGGACCTCCCCTATGAGTGGCCTGGGGGAGGGGCATAGGTAGAGAAAGGGGAAGGAGGGTGAGTTTGGGAGGGGAGGAGGGAGGAAGCTACAGGGGAGATACAAAGTGAATAAATTGTAATTAATAAAAATTAAAATTAAAAAAAAATGAAGACTGTAAAACAAAAAAAAAGAATTTCCCAAATTCACAAAGCGAGGTAGCTGAAAGAGGATTCAGGATAGAACTATCTTTAAGCTTTAACAATTAAGATTGTTTTTCAAAATAAACTTTTTGTTTACTTGTATCAGAGTTCTGGAAGATGTTGAAGACACATATCCCAAACCCTGGCCCTGAACTATTTGCTCAGTCTTTCTTGGAGTAGGCTTTTTCTTTTTTGTTACCTGCATTTTCATTTTTATGAAGCTTTCCTACCATTCAGGTTTAATGATAATCATTTAAGCTACATCTTTTTCAAAATCAAATGGTGGCAATGGAGTTTTGCTTTAAGCTTGTAAATTACTAACCTACTTTTTTCTTTTTCTTCTGGAAAGATATTTCTAGTGCAAGTGGCATACGTATTTTAATGAGTACCAAGACAGTGTATTAAAGCAAAGTTGTATAAAGTGCTTAGATTCCTTTGAAGCTGCCTAAACTTTGACACTCTGTGATGCTACTAATTGTCTATCTTCATCTTCGTCACTTTTCTTCTCCATTCGTCCTCAACACAGGGAAGCATTGTGGGCATGAATTATAGATTCTATATTCGGCACAAGGCTCTCCATCTTCCCTCTTCCTTGTGGACAATATGTCCCTGGTATTCTTGGTACTCCCTTTAGAGTGACAGAAAACATTGTCTTCCATGTGCAGCAAGGGTGGAGGGAGGTGGGACAGGATAGAGAGGGAAAGGGAGGAGAGGGAGAGAAAGAGAACATCTCTGAATTCAGGAGGAAATGGACATTTCTCCGGGTTCTTTCGGGCCATTGAAGTTTTTCTTATGTTATTGTACTACTGAATTTTTCATCTGTTAATCTCACGCATGTAGCCTCACAACCCTATGAAGTGGCATCACCCTATTTTATTGGTTAGGAAATCGAAATGCTGAGATGTTAAATGTCAACAGACAAAGGTCTACACCCTGCCAGGGTATACCAGGCTGGAGAAAGAGTTGGGCTCATCTGACCCCAAAGTCCTGGTTCTTCTGCCACACTCCTTCCATTCCAGCTGAAGTCACCAGAGAGTTTTCTCATCATAAAAGTCACTGGGGCTGTTTAGTAATCAAAATCTGAATGGAGTGGGAATGCAATTGGCTTGATACTGGCTGCATTAGCATGAATTATTGAACTCCAGAGCCCTCACATAAAAGCTAAGCACCTGAAGCGTCTCAGATGGTTGGTTCTATCCGGTCCTCAACTGTTCCCTCCAGGGAAAATGACTCCAAGTTTGCATCAGCTATTACCCATTGTGCAGTTGGCACCAGATTTTATCGCTCTTTTTTTTTTTTTTTTTGTCTCTGCAGGTGCAGGGGTGAGGGATGAGGTGGGGGAATTTACTGGAGGACTCCAAGGTCATTATCCAACTTTGTCACAGTGTTTTACAGAAGAGTGGATAATTTGTACTATAATGGAAGCTCATATGTGCCTAGAAAGCATTCTTTTGAGGTTCAAAATCTCAGGACTGTTCCTGTGACCTGTCAGTTTAGTTGTCTTTTCATGTGGCTTGAAGCTCCAGGGCCATGCTTTAGGTGGGCAGTGTGCAGAGCTCCGAAATGAGCAGTGGCATGTAGAGTTAGTAGGGACACAATGGTGTGGAGCAATCCCTTGTCTGAGAAATGTTCTGCTTTGTCTTCATCTTCTGGCAGGCATGATGACATGTTCACACCACACACTGGGCCCTGGGGCCTCTGCCAGCCAGTCAGAGAATAGATTCTGCTGTCCCCCAAAATGAGTAGCAGTGGATGGGCAGAGGCACCACCTGGAGGCAACTACTGCTTTTCTTGAGAATTGATATTTAAATGGAGAAAGGCTAATTTTTACTTGTCTCACAAACCTTATTCTTGTAGCCCTTCGACTTCCAGGCCTGACTGCATGGAAACCGTGGTGCGATTGATAACTGGCGATGCACCTCCCCAAGGGAAGCTGCAGGAAGCCGCTAAAACAGAGATGAAGTGAAGCACACTGTGGCTAGCCTGTTTCCCACTGCCATACATGAAAGCCGTTCAGCAATTTATATAAAAACGCAATTACAAAAAATGCTACTTAAAAATACCCTAAATTATTTAGCTTGTGGTTCTTGAACTTCACCGGGCATCTGGTTAAACCCTTCTGGCTGAGTATGGCCTGCAGGTGGCATTACACAGTGCGAGAGCTAACAAAGCAGAGGGAGTTCTTGGGGCTTCCTGCGGCCTCCAGTCTACTCGCACACAGCATGGATCTACTATCTCCCTGCTTATTAGGACCTCATTTTCTCCTCCCATGGCCCAATGTGGCATTTATCTTTCTGTGTCTGAGTACCTTCACTTAACAAAATAATTTATACTTTGATCCATTTCTCTACAAATTCCCTGCGTTCATTTTTATTTATGACCGAATAAGATCACAGAGTATGTGCTATATTCTCTTTACTCATTCATCTGTCAGTGGACATCTGGGCTGCTTCCATTTCTTGGATTTTTTTGTGTGTGTGGGTTCAAAAAAGTCAATAAGTATGGATTTCAAAATATTTCTATGTTTGGGCTAAGAGTTCTTTGGGAACATACTCAAGTATGGATTATTCACTAGAAGAACATACAAGTTTCAGGTGAGCAAGAGACTGGTTTGTATTCTGGCTTCTCTAACTTTGGCCAAATTAAGGGGTTGATGTTCTTACTTCTCTAGACTCACCACACTCTAGCACGCTGGGTTATCCTAACCTTGCACAATCTAATAAATGGTATGACTTTTGGCCTGAGATATTAGACTATAGTCAGAGAGATTTGGGGGCCTCAGGTCACATTAGAATAAGGTGTGTCCAACCTTTTACATTATAATATGACATTGTTATCTACAAAGTTCTTACCTGAAGACCACATGATTGAGTTAAAAAATAGAAAATCACACGCACGCGTGTGTACACACACACACACACAAGTCTCATGGTGGTTTAAATAAGCTTAGGATTTTGGGTTGGTTTGCATTCCATAGGTCTGATATGCCTGCTGGATAGTCCAAGCTAGCAAAGTGATTGCTTCTGGAAAGAGAAGCAAGCAGGAGAAACCCAATCTCTGGAGGGGCTGGCAAATAAGGTACACCCACAGGTGGTCAGTCACACCTACATGACAGACCTCCAGTGAGATTCCTGGACACTAGGTCTCAGATGAGCATCCCTGCAGGGCAGATTGTCCTGGATCACTGATGGGGAAGCTGAGCTGCCTGCATGAATTTGTAGGCTGGGCATGCGGAAGCACTAGAGAGAACTCGTCTTTGATTCTGCCTCACGTGCCCCTTTTCACTGCTTACTTTAATCTGTTTCCTTCAGCTGGAATAGATCAGATTTACCAATTCCCAGTGATTTTTTTGAATCTGAGGGTGTGCTGGGGCTCTCGGACACCCTGCCTCATGGCCATGTTGAGAGGACTAATGAGGCAAATTGTGCAGACTACCTAGTAGATTGTGTGCACTAATAAACACTACACAAACCAAAGGAAGAGAAAGGCAGAATCAGCTGTTAACATATCCTGGCTTGACTTTCTCAGCTCTACTTGTCATTCATTTATTTGTTTTTCTTTAAACAAATATAATTTGAGAATGCATCATGTCTGCATTGTACAAAGCCCTTGATTAGTCTTACAGTCCGCTTGGTCAAACACAAACCAGCTTATACAAATAAATATAAAATTGCAGGTTAGAGTACATCTAATAGAAGAAAAGAGTAGGGACAAGAGTCCTTGAGACAGGAAGGAGACAAAGTGCCAGGAAGATTAGTATTGCCCTTGCATCTGTATGTAAACTTCCGCTCGATTCTTGTGTGTGTCTCTGTGTTCTGTCTGAGGCCCTTTGTTCCAACCTGTGCTCCAGCACTGGGGGCATCACAGATCTTCTTTATGTACCCATTTCCTGCCATGTAGAGACATGGCATTCTTGCTTCCAATTCCAAGAAGATACCTGTCAAGTGCTCAGGACATGCCAGGCTCTTGTCCCAATCCCTGCCACTTCGTTCCTGTAGCAGGAAGAAGGTAAAGGGAAGCAGGGGTTCGTGTCATATGGGAGAAGCAGACTGCTCAAATCTGTTACTCCCTTTTAAACTCTGCCATTTATGTGTTTTCCTGTCCTCTCCTGAAACATTTCCCAAGTTTGCTCTGGAGTGATTTGATTTATCTACCATTGAAGGTGATACCAGAGATGTCCACCACTTTATGCCAGGCTCCAAATTCAAGCTGGTTCTTAGGTCAATAACTTGGGATTGTTTTGGAAGTGGTGTCATGCCAAATCCTGGAGATGTTCAAACAGATAGCATTAAACTTCTCAAAAACCGAGCATTTCTGTCACCATCTCACCAGAGTCAATCACTTTGCTAGCTTGGACTGCTTAGCAGGCATGTCAAACCAACACAAAATCCTAAATTTATTTCAGATGGGCATGAAAGCCCCGGTGGGAAGGTAAGAGGTGCACGCAGCCTGAAAGACTAGGAAAGTACCACATCTCTTAGCCTGGCATCCAGGTCTACACTCTCCCATCATTTCTGCTTCCAGAGAAAGCTTTCCCAGTAGGTGTGGCATATGGAGGCTGGAGAAATGAGCCAAACCCACAATACAGAGGTGAGGAAAATAAGCCAAATGGCACTCTAACTACCACCTTCCCACTAGCTTAAGAAAAAATAGGGCTTTATTTTTTCTGCTTTATCCCTTTATCTGTTCCCCATTGTCTCCAGGTGGAGGGGTCTGAAGCTGAAAGGAAACTATGAATGGCAGCACAATCCATGCAAACAGCAGGTTGTCTCTGAGAATGGGGCCATCACAGCTCGCACACCATACCCTTGGCAAAGCAGTAAATTCTCTTCACCTCAGTTTCTTCTGATCCAAAAACAGGTGAATTTTTTTTTTTACTATTGCCTCCAACTCTAAAAATGACAGAGCAGTTAAAAATTACCACCATTATTATTAGTTTTTACTTATTTTTTATAATTTATTCACTCTGTATCCTGATCATAGCCCCCTCCCTCATCTTCTGTATCTTGGTACCTGTAACAGCACTCATTCTTGCCATGTTCTCTCTACCTGGCAAAGTGACGTGTAACATTCACGCAGTCAGCAGACATTTTCTGAGTACCCACGATAAATAAGATAGACCCAACTTTTCCCTTTATGGAACTCACATTCTACCAGTGCCTAGTAAATAAATACTTGTTAATTTGTTGAAGAAATGAATGAACAAAGTGAACATTTAATCAAGGCATCCCACTTAAGCACCATTCAAACGTTGGCATTTTGTTTACAGCGTCATTCCTATAAAACTATATCATACACAACTAATTATTTCTTTGAAAGAGGGACTAATAAGACATGCTAACCACATTTGTACAAACTGCCTACTGAAAAGGTGCCACCATTTTAAATGTGTTTTGAACTCTATCTGTGCTCAAGGTTTTCCAGAGGCATTAGCCTTGAAGATTCTTGCTTGTGGTAGACATTTTCTTTCCCAGCATGCCCCTTTCATTAAGTCTCTAATCTCCAGTGCAGGCAGCCATGCTGAGTGACAAAAACTGACAGATGGTAGCTCCAGGGAAGAGAACAGGCGAGAGCAAGAAGCTATCTTTTTCTGTCTATTCAGAACATTGAAATCCAATTCATTGCTAGCCACATGTGCCAAAGAAAGCAGTTCTCAGCAGCTGCTGACCTGAGAGGCTCCAAGCTGCTCTGTGGGCTGGGTGTCATTGACACTCCTCTAGTGTGTCAGGAAATAGGTTGGCATGAGGAAGTGGCCATCCCACTTTTCTCCCCGAGGGCTGGCTTCGGGTGGGCCTGTCTCACATGACAGAGTTGAAGCCTTGTGCTCGCTAAAGTCACAACGAGTACATGTTGCTCTTTGCTGAGGGAAAGAATTTCTTGATAAGTGTGTCCAGGGTCTCGACTCTTCTCATCCCTTTCACATTCACTAGATGCTGTATGTAAATTAGTCTTTACAGAAAGGCTCAGTTTGAGCATGTGCCAAATTTCCCAGTGAGCATTCTGACCTTGTTAACCTACGTGACACTGAGTGTGCTGTTGGAAGACATGGGCACTATTATCCTGGGCAGCGGGCAGAGGCTGTTCCAGCCACCTGTGCAGGGCTCCTGGAATTTACATTGATGAGAAGCACATGTGGGACCTGAAGATGCAGTTTGCAGCATACTTTTGTAGCCGCGTCACCTGGTTTGAGACGCAGCCTGCGAAATGACTACTTGTTAGCGGAAGAAACTGAGGCATGAGGACACACAACTTGCCACGGTCGCCCTCACTGCTGACTGTCCTCTGTTCTTGTCCATCCCCGATATCTTCCTCACACTGCCCACAGCAGCCCCTTGGAGCTTCTTTCTGTACTACTTACACCTCCGAATTTCTCGCCTCTTAAGTATTTTCTAGAGTACTGTCTCCCTTCTCTTCCTCTATGGCCCAACTGCTACTTGTTGTTTAGGTCTTAAACATCACATCCTTAGACAGACATGCTGAATTAAGGATTGCTTGCTTTGATGACATTCTCCACCATGGCATTTATCATTTGTCATTAAAGTTGTCAATTGGCATTAAAGTGGCTTTTGTATTTATCTGCCTCTTCCACTAGACTGTAGGTTTAGTGGGAACTGGAAGTTTTATCTCTTTAGTGCTCCTTTATGCCTAACATAGTATCTGACCCAATAAAATTTTTAAACAAATGAATCCATTAATGATGGCATCTTAACCTCAACATATCCACATTCTTTCCTACCACAAACCTCAAATATCCAGCCCCTATAAATTTGTCAAGATTTTTTTCATTAAAAAAAAAAAAACATTTCTGTGTGTGTGTGTGTAGCTGCTAGAAGAGAGAGTCATATCTCTTGGAGCTGGAGTTATAGGAGGTTTCGAGCTGCCCTTTGTGGGTGCTGGAACTGAACTTGCCTCCTCTGGAAGATCAGCAAGTACTCATAGATGCTGAGCTATCTCTCTAGTCCAATTTGTTGAGGTTTCTTTTGGAGATGGGAAGGTTCCTGCTAGAATTCTCCACGGGCTGGCTCATGCACTCTGTTTTGACATGGCCCCCTTTGAAAAGTGCCACAGGAGCAAGCTGAAACCTGCTTAGTGTGCTATGAAATGTGCTCATTGCACCCATGCCAAGACAAAAATACAGTAAGGAAGAAACCTCCAGAGACACCTGCAAGGAAAGGCTCTTCTGGAAGAGCAGGGCTTTTAATAATGGAATCTTACAGACAGCACACATTCTATTAGTCTCCATCTGAGGAGGCAGGAAAGGGCCAGGCTGCTTGCCTGCTGAGGAGCTGCTGGCCTTTTATCACACAGCGAAGGCTCTCCGTATAGCTTCTGATCACCTTCTGTAAACACAGATGCTGCCACTCAAAATAGGCAGGAGTAGAATTTGGCACACACTGCTTGCTTCCCTTATATGACCTGAGCATGCGTGTGAAACTAAATGTAGGGAACATGGGGATAAAGAAGGTGACAGGCCTCGGGGATCTACTGACACTTTGAGAAGCACTGCTGTTCAGTGAACTTCTTACTGTGAAAGAGACCTGCTATACAGTCCATAGGCCTTGCCTTGTAGCTAGTGCGGCATTGGAACTGAATGTCCAATTTCATTTACTTTGAATTAATGTAAATGAAGAGAGGCCAAATGTGCTAGCGGCTATTACACAGGGTGCATGTGTGAGTGTCTGTCAGCTACAAAAATTCAGGAACTAAAGAACATATGCGGCGATACCCCAGGAATGCAGTAGGTGAACACACCTAATGATGCCCCAGGGACACAATAGGAAAATTTCAGGAGGTTGGAGACTCTTGGGGGAAATCTAATCCTTGCATATGAAAAAAAAGAATATAATAGATTTGTCAATGAGTGAACCTACAGATTAAAAAAATTAACAGGTATATTGACCAACTATAATACACGGAACTTGGTGTATCCTGGTTTAAGCAATATCTATCAAAAAGTTATGAGGAACCAGTGAGATGGCTCAGGGGGTGAATGTACTTGCTGCCAAGACTGAATTTTTATGTGGTTATGGCATGCAAGTTGTGTTAAAAATAGATCTTTATCTTTGAAAGGTTGCTGCTCAAATGCTGGAAGAGCATAATGTGTGGGTTACGCTCCATTCCATTCTGATTGGAGGAGAAAGTAGAGGGTCCAGAAAAGATCTCAGACTGACAGCAAAAAGCTTTTAAATATCAGAGGAGTATCAGCACTGAGAAAGACTTGCACGACACCTCTCCTCTGGGATGCAGGGAGCTTAAAATTTCTCAGTGGTGATTTGTGGGCATCAGACAGGATCTAAACTGTATGTTGCCATGGACCCAGGAGCTTCATTTGTATGAGTTTTTCTTGCCGACTTATGCTAGAATTCCTGGAAACAATCGTGTAGGGCAGGTTGTTAAATAGTAGACTGAAAGGATAGGCTGGTGAACTGGCCTAAAATGTCTTTGAACCAGGGTTTTGGAGTCACACTCATTCTCTTATTGGCTCCACATGTGACTTTGGACCAGTAATTGGAGCCCAGGTTCCGCACACGTGAAGTGAGAGGCATTACCAGCACCCTCCTCACAGCTGTGAGTCTCCATGGGACAGTGCACTTTAAGTACCCAGAAGACGGGAAAGCTGTACATTTCTGCTACCATTGTTTCTTTTTTGCTTTCCTATGTTCTCACTGCAAGCTTCTGACGACCCCTGTGGGTCCATACTGTTACCATCCATCCATAGCACCGATGAGCCTTCAAAGTGGAGGCGGCACAGTGGAGGCCGCCTCCCTGGGCTTATGAGAACCAGCTGCTGAATTTTCTTGAAAATTTCCAGTTGGCTCACAGCACGTTGATTGCTTGAAGGCAGTAAATGTACAGATAGATGTCTTGAAAATGCACAGACATGGCATTCCTCTGAGCCTCTTGTTAAACCATCTAACACTGAGGTCAGTTGGGTAACACGTCTTAGGCTCCACGGCTACACAGTGGCCAGCCATAACCAAACTGTGCAGCTGTGTGTGAACATACCTCATTTAAATCGTTGAGTCTTGGGACACAGTTACTAAGCTGAACACCATGGCCCTAGAGAAGTGATGCTCACATCTTAGAGTACACCAGAATCGTCTCCAGGGGTTGTTCAAACAGGCTGCTTCTTCTCAACCTGAGAAAGGTCTGAGGTGAGACCCCAACATCCACACATCTAACCAGTTCCGGGGGTGTGGGTGCTGGGCCAGGGCTTGTCCCTCTGACACTGTGTGTTGTACATCTTGCCATAATTCTACTGAGGGTCCCTATGGAGACCATTGTGCTAGGATAAACCTGTGTCCCCAGATGTCTGAGCACAGGAAGATAAGACCCAACTCTCTGTGCCTCCCTCTCTAGCCGGCCCGCATTTAACTCTGGCGGGTGTCCCAGGAGCTGGAACTTCTTTCTACATATAACAGTAGGCAAGTGAAAAAAAGAAACATTTCAAAGTCTATCTTTAAAGTCTGGCAGAAAGCTGCCCTATAATTACCCCAAAAGAACTAGTTACAACTTCTCTCCTATTGAGGTAGAACTATTATGCTATTGCTACTCAGTCCCAGGGAATTCAACAAATGAATTGGAGCTGATTAAAACACACACACACACACACACACACACACACACACACACACACACACACACACGAATGTGCTCTCTCTCTCTCTCTCTCTTTATGGCTCCCAAATTATAGAAACACAAACAAGAAAGAAAATGAGATAAACTCTGAGCATGTTTCCGGAAATAATGGCTGTATTTAGAAGAGCAACATTCTCTTCTAAGTATCTTCTGTTTGCAAATGCATAAAGACTCCCTTTGGGAAGGCCCATGGGTCTAGAAACACTTAAGAGGTGACATGCCATCACATTTGTACAGTTAGCTTTCTCTACAACATCTTCTCATGTAACCCTTACATAGCCAAAGCAGGAGGAGATGGACCAGCCTGATGGGTGCCACTGGTCACGTTTCTAATCTCTGGTTTGGGAGAGAGAAAAGGCATCACTGGCTGAAAATGTACCAGAGGACTTTCTAATCTGTGCCTGTGTGGATTCAGGGATTCAGAGAACACGATTCTAGAAATGTGCACTCTTAGAATCAGTGTTTGTTTGTTTTGCTTCTTTGTTTTTCAGTTCTAGGGATCAAACCCAGGGCTTACAAATGTAAACAAGAACCCTACCACTGAGCTGTATCCATAGTCCTAGAGTAGTTCTTCATATAATTGGAATCTAAATTTTTTTGAGAGTAGGAAGTAAAACTTATTACTCGTTATTATAATCCCACATTCCTGAGCCCATAATTGGGGAATAAACCACACACACACACACACACACACACACACAAACCCAAACATACAAAAAAATCCCACAAAAAGTAAAATATATTCAACAAATAATTATAAATGACTTTGTTTCTTTGTTGTTGTTGTTGTTTTTTTTTGTTTTTGTTTTTTTGGTTTTTTTTTGAGACAGGGTTTTACTATGTAGCTTTGGCTACCCTGGGACTCACTCTGTTGACCAGACTGGCCTCAAACTCACAGTGATCCACCTGCCTCTGCCTTTCGAGTGTAGAAATGACAAGATACTGTTGAGCAAGGGCTTTATAGACAGAGTGCTTTGCACTCAAATCCCAGCTACAGTGTATAATTTTAAAACAAGTCATCAGTAGCCTTTTCTATACTTCGTTTCCCCATCTGTAAAGTGAGGATCAGTCGAAATATACCAAGTGCCTGTTTATGCCAACACTGTTCAAGAAGCCAGGGCTAGGCAGTGAGTAAGGTAGTCAGAATTCCCATGCACAAGATGTGTGTAGATGTGGCGCTGTCTCTCAGGAAGGCTCGCTGGAGGCTATGGGTCAGCCTACTGCCAATCACTCCTGTCAATGTTTACCACAGTCATACTTACTGGCTGACTGCAACTGTGCCCCAACGTACCTTGTCTAAGCCTCACAAAGACCCATGAGGGAGGAGCTTTTGCTAGCTCCCCTTGATAGATGAGAGACATGAAACACAGTACAGGATTGGAAGGCAGCCCCACAACTGAAAAAAGAAAATGGCTGAGCCAGACACTACCCCAGGCATGAGAACACAATGTTTTCTGTTTCTTTTTCTTTGTGCTGTGGTCTCAGTGCTCCTGAATAAAGTTGGAACTCAATCCACGTTTAGCAGTGGTTTAGGCTCTAGCAGGGTTAGCTGAGAAACATAGAATGTAGTTTTGCTAGACTTTCCCTCTGGATGGGTGAACTAGATAGACACAGAGGAAAGCAGTGAGTGAGGTAGGCTGCCATAGTAGAGTAAAGGCAGCTAGGGTGAGGGCTGGATTAGCTGACCTGCCTGTCCTGGGTTAGTGTAAGTGGGAACTGAATGTCAAAGCCCTTTCTTTTCCTTGCATGGCTGTGAGTCACTCGTGTCTGCAGGAGGCTTCCCATGGCATCCACAACTATCCTTTTAAGACAGAAAGAGGTTCAGCCAGCTAAGAGAGGAGTCAGAGCTTCTCTATGTCCAGCCATCTTTTTTCTAGCAGGTGCTGGAAAATGCTGGCTTCCCAGGACTGACTCCGAGCAGGCACGTCTGGAGCCATCTCGTTAAAGTAGCTATTGGGAAATTGAGCTCTAATGTCAGTTGAGAAGGACAGAGTGTCCAGGAATAGAATGGGACATCGCAAATGAGCTGTGAAAAACAAACCCAGGTCTTGGCCCTGCTGCTGGAGCCCAGATGTGCTTCTGCAGAAGCTTGGCAGAACGTGTGTGGAAGACATGCCCACCAGGGCTGGGTATTCCAAGTTTCTCCACATGGCTTGGCTGAAGTGTTTGGCTCTAGGTTCTGAAATCCTAGGGTAGGCCAGGAAGGTTCAGAAACATGAGTCCAGGATCCTACCAGCCCTAGTTTGAGCTTATGTGTTTAGTTGGATTTGTGGAGAAACTGGACCTATAGATTGTAGACCTATAGACTTTTCTTTCTCTTCCTTCTTCCCTCCCCTCCCGTTCTATCAGTTTTGATAATATATTATGTAGTCCAGGCAGGCTCACAACTCACTCTGTAGTTGACCTTGAGCTTCTGACCCTCCTGATTCCTCTTCTGATTTCTGGGATTGAATCTAGGGCCTTTTGCATGTCAGATGAGCACTGTGGCCACTGTCTATCCCCAGGCCCTGACAGGCCTGTCTTTCAGGAATGTGCTTGCAAATGGCTTAGAAGCTTTGTTCTCTCTTGTTCCTTCCTCGGCTCTGTCTTTTATTCTCTTCTTGTATTTACCTCACATCTCAGACTAAAGCACACAGTGAAAGCTTGTTATGGTCTAACAGAAACGAACATGGGCCCTGCTTTTTCTCTTTAATTGTGTGATCATGTAAAGTTTCTGAATGCTGGTTTGATCGCTTGTAAAGTGGTCATAATAATAAATTGGCCATAGAGGGTTTGGTACAGGGTTTGGAAGAAGATTAAATGAGGACATGTATGTAAATATAATGAACACCTTACAAGCAACATGCCATTAATAAACATTATCTATCTATAGGTACATTTCCATTCTCCATTTTTGTTTTCTCCTTGTTCTTTTCCCTCTACTCATTCCTAGTCATCTGTGGCGGACAAACGACTGAAAGGTGGCCCCATGGTCCCTACCACGAGCAAAGGTGTTGGCTCATCTTTTGTGTGATTTCTCCTCCCAGGTGCAGGCAGGAACCGTGAATTGCTTCTAGACATCAGAACTAAGAAAAGGTCACGGCATCTCACTCCTGGGGTTAATTCAGTCACGTCATCTTGTTGGAGCAATGCTGCTTGATGGCTCCATTGCTGGCTCTGAGGAAATGGGTGACCATGCAGCAGACAAGAAGCTCATAATGGTCTGTCAGGGCTTAAAGTGGCCTCCAGTCAATAAGAACCTCAAGAGGCCTGTGTCCTCAGTGCTATGGACATTCATAAATGGATTCTGTGACATGAAGGTTTGGTCATGAATCCTTCTCCAGTGTGCTTTCAGATGAGAGACCATCTTGAACCTCTGTTCTCTTAACTCCAGAGGTTCCAGCTAGTTAGGTTGTATAGGACTCCTGGCTATAGAAACAGTGAGCTTGAATATATTTTTGCTCTTTTATGCCTCTGTATTTGTGATGATTTGTTATACAACATAGAAAAAGAATGAAGTGACTCCATAGTCTTCAGACATCTTTGCTTTTGTATTTTGTCTCTTAGAAGATGGCCAATCAAGATGACAGGAGTCAAAACTAAGTAGGAATGACACCTTTACTATACTGGTAGGATGCCAGAATTCCCTCCCTGCCTTTCTTTTCTTCCTTCCTTGACCTAGTTTCTTCTCCAGAGGAGTTGATGCTAAATTAAACAGCATTGTCAAGGTTGCTGGGTTGGGGGTAGTATGAAGATGATGGTAGTAATATAAGCTGTATGCTCATCTCACGGGGCTGAGAAAGAAGGTACAGGTCTCCAGGGGTTAACACGGTATTAACCCCTGATGTCACTACTCCTCTATCTACCAAAGCTGCAGCCACATCTTGGGTCCTAACTCTACCGTCCTAGATGTGAAAGCTCTGACAACCAACACTGTGCAAGCGTCAGTCAATCCACCAAATTTGCTTCTTCTGTACGTGCTGTATGTAGCACGTGGAGGCAATGGCTGGCATTCTGCCAATCACTGTGGACTGACTGTGGACTGACTGATGGGGGTGTTTGAACATCATTCATTCTTATGAATGGGTACCTGGGTACTTTATATTTCTGGTCAGCCTCTCTCTGTTGTCCAGTGATCAGCACAGTATTAAGTAATAAACACAAACTTTGGAGCCATTTGGCAGCTGGAAGATCACAAAAAATGACCTATCTGCTCTAGATTTGTTTCTGTTTCTGACATGTTGGGATGGTCATTCTGAGGGTGGAATGATATGCATTCCTCATCTCTTTCCTCAACTAGCACCTACATCCAGAGCAGGGGTGTCTTGACACCTACATTCAGAAGGGAGAAGGCTATTGTTTGTTTTTGTTTTGGCTTGTTGCTTCATGTTCTTACAAATCAATAAATCCAACCAGTCTGCTTTTGGTGGAAGAAAAAAATTTCCAAGCCCAAGGGCTTAATTTTTAGACAGAACAAATATGGGTCTTTGTGGAGCTTTCAAGTTCTGTGGCAGCCGTGAAGGTGATGTTCACAGGTTGCTTTAGGCTGGATTTGTAATTTCTTGGCAGAGGAAGCAGAACTCTGGTCAGAGAGGAACTGGACCAATCTAAAGGGAACCCCAAAGGCTACAGAGTATTTAGGCTTGACAGGCCTTGGAACATAGTGCCCATTAATATTCCCAATGACTAGGAAATGCCCAAGGATTGCTTTCTTCCATTTTTAACTGCTTTGGAATAAATGTTAAGATCAAATTACATTTGTAACCATGTCGGTGAAAATTACATGCTCATAAGTTATTGGAACTTCTTCTAATATACACCCAATCTATACTGTTCACTTCTTTCTTCGAAAACATTCCTGTAGCACTAAATTCATGCAGTAGCCTGGAAGCAGACAGACTTCCTCGTGTTCTGTTTTTTGTTTTTCTTTTAACTGCTTGTCTCTTCGGTTTGCTGGGGACACAGAGGGCCAGCTGATACCCCAGTGTCAGCCCTCACAGGCGGTGGGACTAGGGACAAACAGGCCGTTTACTCTTCTCACGTTTCCATTTCCTGGTCTTTAAAACGTTTCTTCTACACGAAGAAAGTTAGACACTGGAGCACTGGTTCTCAAGCTGTGGGTGGGACCCCTCTTGCAGATAGGCAAGCCTTTCACAGGAGATCACCTGAGGTCATCAGAAGCCACAGATATGGACGTATTGGTTAACACACTCAGGGCTGCTTTATTTAAAACAGGGCAATAGAGATACAAGATTATTTAAGTCCAGATAGAAGTGATTTGGTGTGTTTCTGAAGTTTTCTTTTTATTTCATGAGCAGTGTTTAAGGCTTTGTACGATCCTGTTAAACAGTTCACTTAGTGTTTCATAGGGACATTACTAGATTAGTAAGTGAAATACCTTAAACCTTGAGAGAGTAGACGGAATGTTTAACATTCTGGGGACATAGACGATTGCGCACATTTTCAGGAATCTGCCATAGAGCAAACATTTCCATGGGTTTTTTGTTGTTGTTGGGAGTTCATGGGTATCCTGAAAGCAGTTAAGGTCTCTTCCTGTGAAATATTTTACTGTAAAAGTGACATGATTATTGGCTAGAAAGGAGAGAACACGTATCATACAGTGGTCAAATACGAGCTCATAATTCTCACTTGTCACTTAGTATTTATAATCACGTGGACATACCTGAGACTCATCAGTTTCCTCCTCAAAGCAGAGGAACAAATGCCTCCCTGACCGGGTCCGGCACACACACCACAGAAGCTGACTGAACAGTGCTCTCTTTTTGGCATTTTGATCAATTTTTCCTTGAGGCACCTGTGGACATTCCCCCCATCCCCACCCCTACTTCTCATCCACACACCATACAGGGTTTCTCTGAGTAGCCCTGGCTGTCCTGGAACTCGCTCTGCAGACCAGGCTAGTCTCAAACTCACAGAGATCCTCTTGCCTCTACCTCCCAAGTGCTGGGATTAAAGGTGTGCACTGCCATGCCCATTGCACCTTTGTTTCTGGATGGAGTCATCTGAACACTGTTAGTGCAAGTCTGAGACTGAAAATGTATAAATGGGGCTAGTGAGACAGCTCAGTGAGTGCAGACACTCAGAGCCAAGCCTGCCGATCTAAATTTAGTCCCTAGAACTCACCTGACCTCCATATGTGTGCCATACCACAGATGTCCTTACTCTCCAAATAAATAAATAAATAAATAAATAAATAAATAAATAAATAAATAAATAAATAAAGTGTAACTGAATTGTTTTTAAAACCATAGGTGAGCAGAGAGGAATCAAATATGTATTAGAGTTTACTTAGACATCTGGAGCCTTTTCTCACATCACCTATTGTTTTAAAGTAGCCACCGAAACAAAAACCTTAAATAGTGTTCAGCTCAGACTAGAATTTCTGTCACATTGGAGTGTTTTCAACTAAGTTGCAAAGGCTTTGATGGTTCCTTGGGTCTCTCTACTTATGAACTCATTGCCATCATTTCTTCATCTGTATCACTGAGGTTGCTCTGGGGTGCCAGGCCACATCTTCCCTTCTCCTGTGTTCCCCACAGTGGGCGGACCGGTGCTGGATATGGAAAGCCTTTTTTTGTTCTTGGGAACTAGAATACTTTCTTGGGGTTCTCAAACGAGAAAAAAGTGAAATTTTATGCAAGTGATATACACTGTCCTGAAAACACTAATGGGAACATTTATGGGTGTGTACAGTGTGCTAGGCATGAGCATAATACCATCCATATTCCTGGTTTCCCTATCCCTACAGCCCTGGGCTACATTTTCACCACTGAGAGCTGAGACTTCAAATTCCTTTACTGTGTCTCCCTGTCCTCGCTTGTCCTTGCTTGTCCTCTTTTCAGGAAGGTGACCACAAAACTATTTACAAAATGCAAACGGGATAATCTCGTTCCTGTTTATAACCACTAATTGGCACCCCTATTTTTTAACCGTGTAGGTTCTTGTCCCTCCACAGTTCCCCTGTGACCCCTTTATCCTTCTTCACAAAGACAGCCTCTTACAGTTCAGTCCCATTCCTGTAAATGTTTTTCCCTATCTCTTTGCCTGGGACACTTCTGCCCAGTTCTTTAGTTCTCATTTTGGCCTATCCCCAATTCCTTAGGAAGTCCACCTTTTAATTCTTTCCTACTTAAGTCCAGCCCCAAGTATTCGTTGAATAGACCAGAGTGCTTATGCCTTTCCCTTCTTACTATTATTTTTTGTTTTGTTTTTGAGACAGGGTTTCTTCTGTGTAGCCTTGGATGCTCTGGAACTCCCTCTGTAGAGCAGTCTAGCTTCAAACTCACAAAGATAGGTCTGCTTCTGCCTCTTGAGTGCTGGGATTAAAGGTGTGCATCACCACCACCTGACTCTCTTTTTGTTTCTAACCACACTTTAAGATGATATAATTGTGTGTGTGTGTGAGACTCCTCAGCATGCCTCTGCTGAGGTGGTTCTCTGCTGAGAACAGCCACATCTTTATTTTTTTCTGTGTTTACCCGCGGCTTCTCAGCCTGTCTGGCATGTGGTGGTTGATAGATAAATGTTTGTTAAACGGGTGAATGACATTTGGAATAGTTAGTATAAATAATAATTATTTTACTTCTTTTCAACTTTAAAAACCCACAATGCCACGTCTTAAGCTCCTTACGCAATAGGCAATGTTTGTTTAAATGAATAAAATCCAATCCCCATTTTTATCTTCTCTTAGTTTAATAGAAAACTGCCATAATCCTAGTCCAAAATGATGCTCACTTCAGCCAGTGATGGGACAGTGTTTCAGAACAGTTCTGACTTGTAACACAACCTGTCAATTGTCCATTTCTCTGGGGCTAACCTAGATCCACATGACTAAGGGAGCCGTGGCACTCTTCGCTTGATGTCTGTCTACCAAGTGAGACTTAGCCTGAGGGTAAGCACCACTGACAGAGCAAGGCAATGCCATATTTTGGAGGAAAACTAGGAAAAACCCAATACGCTTGGTCGTAGAAAGATAATTCTTCTGTTTTGCTTTTAACAGTCTTGTCAAAAATACAGAAATAAGAAAACACACCTGCCACTCTCTTTCACTATCCTCCCAGCATGTGAGAAAACCTCTTTTTACTGGAGTGTGCTTGGTGAGCACCAAAGGGAACCCTGCTGTGGACTCTGAAGGAGGCATAGTCACAGTGGGCTCAGGGCATGTCCTGCAGCTTAATGAAGACTGTTCCTCAGGGCTTCATAGAGATAAGGAGACACACTAAAAACCCTGCAAGTAAAGGAAATTTTTGGGAATCCTAGAGCTGGTGGGTAAGGTACTTCACATTCTTTGGGCCACATATTTGGGAGAATTGGGAGCCAGTTACAGTTGGGAGGAATTTGGGGTCCAATCATCCCTAGGGCAAATGGTTTATGTGGAAACATAATCACACAGACACAGACACACACACAGAGACATCATAATGGGTAAATAAGGAGATAAATTGTTGCAATAGAAGAAATCTTATCCCAGGCAGGCCCTTTTCTTTTTGCTCCAGTTGCTCCCTTACTTTATTTTATACCATGGATGGTGGTGGTGAGGGGCAGGGCAAAGAGTAAAACTACACCTAGATGACACAGGAAGGGCGTGGCAGGGAATGCGCCAGGTGACAGGGTAGACAGTCTCAGGCAGGCCAAAGGAGTTCCTTCCTAACTGGGCATGTGTACATAATCTTAAAAGCTGTGGACAGGATTTCAGTGGACTGAGTTGTGAGAAAGCCAGTCAAGGCTTCACAGAAGTCTTGTTTTCTTTTGCAGTTTTACTAACTCTGAGAACATACCCATATTTTCCTGAGAGAGTTCGTCTGTACAGAATTTCTTCTTTTTGTGAACTATTTATTTATTTATTTTTTAAAATTCTGTTTAGCTCTTGGAGTGTCAGTGGAACTAACCATGCCCAGGTCTCTTGGCTTCAGGGGAGACCAGGTGATTTCATTCTGAGAAAACAGAGTATTCCCCATACTCCAGCATACTTCCCAGAGGCACACAGAACCCAGCAAAGAAAGAGAATTGGATGTCCTTGGTAGAAATATCATGGAAGACTTGAACAATGCCATAGACATTAGTTTTGGGCATCTCATTCCCAGAAAGAACAGAAATAAACAAAGTGACCGCAGTGGGCTGAGAGATGCAGAGCCCAGATGACAGTGCCCAGAGGCTGTTCTTCAGCCGTGCCACAAACTGCCAACCTGGAAGTCATTTCCTCCATCATTCTTTTCCCCTATTTCCACACAGAGTTGATAAACTGTGTCAACACAGAGAAAATATCTCTAGATAAGTTGATCTAATAGGTACTAACATCTGGCCCGGGCAGCTTTTCTTTCTTTGTGTGTTGGTAGCTTTAGTTCATTGCTTGAGTTAAAGTGATAAAACCCCTGTCTACTCTCTACAGCAGAGTAGCTGCTGAGACTTCTTTAAATCAAAGCTACTAAGATTCCTTTCCTCTCGTTAGCTGATTGTGTCCTGTATTTTAAGTGTCCAAGAACTTTCATTCCAAAGAATCCTGAAATAGTTTCTGAGCTGTAGCTAGAATCATGGGAATGCTCTCTCTCTTCTCAGCTGTCCAGTCTCCTACGGGCAGAAAGAGGTTTGTGAGAAACAGCTCTACCTAGTCATTACTTCCTTCTGTATGTTGCCAAGTAAAGGAAACCGCCTCAGTGACAGAGGAAGATGACCCCCTCAGGATTCCCCCACTGCAGTTCCTTTGAGAGTGTCATGAGGTAAATAAATGAAGACGGATGCAGGAAGACAGTGGCTCCTGAAAAATCCTGCCATCTTCAAGAATATTATCAATGTGCCCTCTTCATTGTCTCTCCATGGGCAAGTTGGCAAGAGCCATGTTTGGACAGTGTTCCCCGTAGGAGTGTGTGTCAGCAAAACTCATTTCAGCATTTGTATAAAATTTCCATCAGTTGCTTGCTGCTACCAAATATGACAGGACCTGGGAGAGCTCTTTAAGGAACTGCATTTTAAATTCCTGCCCAGTTTTCCAGTGAAACTGAGTATTGCTATCTGCTTCTCCTGTTGGGCTTTTTATCCACACTTAGACCACACTAATGAATCTTTAAGTGTGCCAATAGCAATTTCACATCCTGTTACTGTTCTTCAAAGGTAAGAATCTCATTTTCTATTTCATCAGAGTTCAGTCGGTAAAAACACGAGCTCCCCTTCTTTAAAACATACACACACACACACAAATAATATACTTTTTTTTTTCTGCTCACAAAAGAAACTAGACAGGTACAGAGGTTAAGCAGGCTGAGGTGGGTCAGCCCACCCATTGTTAAGCAAAAGTCCAGGTGACAGATACTGGAGACATGAAGAAAACAGGGGGAGATAGGATTTAATTTCTTCTTAGTTTTGTCAATCATAGATTCAAAAGAGTGCTTGGACTTAGATCCAAGCCTTGTTTGTTAAGCTTTTATCAGATCAGCAGATCTTAATTAAGCATCATTCATCAAACTAGGCAATGTTGAAAGTGGCTTTCTTTCTGGGGTAGCGGTACTGGAATTACTTGAGTCTCAGCTCTTTGGTTTTGTTTTGTTTTTTTTTTTTTTTGGTTTGTTTGTTTTATGTTTTGTTGGCACTTGCTCATGATTGTTTTGAATTCCCTCTGCTGGAACACTCTGCTGCTTTGGGAACTCACCCATGGCCTTATCTGTTTTGGGGGCTGGTAGGATCTGCTTCAATATTGAGAAGCTGAGCATGCAAGCTGCATCACTGTCATTCTTAGCTAGGGATTTAGGGTGTGTCAATAAGATGCACCTGACTTGATTTCAAGTTGGGGAATTAATGATGCAGAAAGAAAAAAGGGTCAGGGAAGACTCCTTCCCTACTCTAGGCTATAGCACATTGGCCTCCAATGTAGCAGTGGGCCTAGGACCAAGGGAAGGCCTTGTTCTTAGTGTAAGCAAAGTCTCAGGTGCAAGCCAGCAGGGGTCTTTGGAAACAATTGTTCCTCATAGGACGGCCTCCAAACAGGTTTTCTAAGCCTCCCTAAAGCCCATGACCACCCAGTGTCTCTCTCTCTCTCTCTTTTTTTTATCCTGCCTCTGCTTACCTTCTCCTCTACTTGTGGTTTTTACTTGCTCCTAAAAACCCTGGCAGAGTTGCCATCTTCAACCTGAATCATGGAGAACATGATTTTCAGCCAAAGAGAATAGTGCTTATATGTGCAAGAAGTAGAGGAGAATAATCTAGAATGGTTTGGGAGACCAGTTTAACTGAACTTTCTATTCGATCCGCTAACAAATTCCTGCTTTCGTTTAAAATCATTTCAGGCGGTTTCTGTCACTCATAATTAAGAGTTTTGGTAAACAGAAATGAAAGCAAATTAACATATCCAGAGTCTTAAAATGGACACCTCGTTTGCTTCTCTCTTTCTTTCTTTTTTTTTTCCTTTTCTTGCTTTCTTTCTTTCGGTGTTCTTTGAAAATGATTTAAAATTAAAAAAAAAATCGAAGTAGTCAGTCATATTGGGTAAATGGGTGCCTAAAACGTGTTTCTACATACTAGTGCCCGTGAAGTAAAGAGACATTCATTAACAGCTCAAGCTTACCTTCTTCCTGACATGTATATTACATTTTAAAGATAATTTTATTGCTGCTTCTCTGGAGAGCTTATCCCTTTCACTTTTCCGGGAGTCTTAGAAAACTGCCCTTTGAGGTTCAAACTTGGCATGAACCGCAAGGCCATATAAACGCCTGTTTGCTGAGCTCATTAAGACTGAGAGCACCCTGCTGCTAAGGGACACCCATAATCTGCAGAGATTCATGTTGTAAACATATCCCTTGGGGTGCCATGTGCTTTGGAGGCAAACAAATCGAATGGCCTGTGGAAAAGGCAAAACAAGTTTGAAAAATATGAAGAGCTCTAACTGAGAGCAGGAGAGCCTGGAGTTTGTTCTCTGTGCACGCTGACTGGCAGACTGTGTGACCTTGGAATCCCCATTTTCCTCATTAAATCGTATACTCCACATTTGTGTAGTAAGACTTCAGAGCAGATGTCTTTTTTATTACTCTCTTTTTTTTAAGAGTTCTTAACATCCGCTTTTTATGACTCCTTATCAGTCATTTTAAAGAAAAGTTATCAGAGAGCTGGTTTAGACTGTCCTTTAGACACCCACTTCAGACTGGGCCTCAGGTAGCCGTGGGAAGAATTTAGATGGATAAGTTCTCCTTGGAAGACAATCTGCGCCTAGGTCTTTAGAGTGAGATCTCCTGAGCCAGCTCCAAGGAGATGGGCTTCACTTCACTGTAACTCTGCTCCTGGCTCCATTCTTGGCTCTTCACAGAGCTGTCTGCCTCTCACTCTTCAGGTATCAGCATAAGTGTGCCCTCTAGAGAGGCTGTATTTGACAACCTCAGCTACGGTCTTCTGGCCTTCTACTTTGTGACTCTTGATGTCAGCTGACACATAACAAGTTGTGATCATTTCTGGTGTGTATGTGTGCATGTATGTGTGTGTGTGTGTATGTGTATATGTGATATTCTTAGTGTTCTACTAACATGTCTTCTGAGCCCTTTACCATGTCTATTCCAGTCAGCTCATTTTCTTTCTTTCTCCTTCTTTTTTAAATTACTAACTCTAATGAAATGAAAATTGAGGCTAAAGTATCAGACATTTGGAATCTAAGATAAAAAAACAGTATTTTTTTCAAAACAGTTAAGTAGACATACACAAATTTATCAATAACCAGAAAATCCTTATGCATCACACTAATTGGCTTAAGGGGATTCTAATAGCATGCTTGGTCACTCAGAACTGGGTTGATAGACTGAAGAGGACTAGTAAAAGTGATTTCAACGATTGTACTGTCTAGTTTTATGTCAAGTTGACACATGCTGTATTCATCAGAGAGGGACCCTCAACTGAGAAAATGCCTTCATAAGACCCAGATATAAGGTATTTTCTTTCTTTTGTTTGTTTGTTTGAGACAGGGTTTCTCTGTGTAGCCTTAGCTGTCCTGGACTCACTTTGTAGACCAGGCTGGCCTCAGACTCACAGAGATCTACCTGCTCTGCCTCCCAGAGTGCTGGAATTCCAGGCATGCACCACCACGCCTGGCTGGTATTTTCCTAATTAGTGATTTATAGGTGAGGGCCTAGGTCATTAGGCGGTGACATCCTTGGTCTGGTGGTCCTGGGTTCTATAAGAAAGCAGCTGAGCAAGCCATGAGAAAGAAGCCAGCAAGCAGCACCCCTCCGTGGCCTGTGCACCAGTTCCTGTCTCCAGGTTCCCGACGGCTTGAGTTCCTGTCCTGACTGCCTTCAATGATCAACAGTGATATGGAAGCATAAGCCAAATAAACCCTTTCCTCCCCAAGTTGCTTTTGGTCGTGGTGTTCCATCACAGCAACAGTAATCCTGAGACAACTATAAAAAAAATAAAAATTTAATTCTGATCAAAATAATTCACTGCATTTCTAAATGGAAACCTCAAGCCTAAGATAAAATATTGAGAAGTACAAATTTCTTTTAAAGGTGTGCATAACTCAATTACATTTATAGACAAGTTACTTATAGGGATAAATACATGAGTTAATTTACAGTAAATCAGAACCCGATAGTTTTTAAATAACCACCAAAATAAAAAGATACAAAATATTTAAGATTGGTCAAGAGTTGTGGAGGATAGAATGCAAGTAAAAGCTGGTATTTGGGGATCATATCTGAAGGATTTCCCAGAATGTTTGGAAAGCACTGTGTGAATCTCTGTAGTTATCATAACAGAATTTTGTCTGCCATTCCTGGAAGTCAGAAATTCTAGAAGAGTATCACTGGGCTGAATTCAGGATGTGGGCAGAGTGCACAGCTTTCTGGAGACTTCAGAGGAGAATTAATTTCCAAAGAGGCTTCCAGCTTTCAGGAGCAGCCTGTATTTGTGGGCCCCTTTTTTCACCTTCAGCCCCAGGTCACTCTGAGCGCCCCTCGGCTTGCTTCTTCCACCGTGTGAACAGATGGTCTATGTGGTCAGGCCTATGGTCAGGCCTTTGTGGATAAACCCTGGGCAACCTTCTCAGCTTGGGCTCATCTGACTAGTGACCTAAATTAATCTACAATGTTAATGTGGATTGTTCACCGGGGATTAAGAGATGAGCACCATCCAGTATATATAAAGAACTCAAGAAGTTAAAAAGCAAGAAACCAAATAATCCAATTAAAAAATGGGGTATGGAGCTAAAAAGAGAACTGACTGTAGAGGATTATAGAATGGCAGAAAAACACTTAAAGAAATGCTCAACGT
>CM053764.1:3546262-3566084 GCA_028658305.1 Pachyuromys duprasi
GGTGTAGGACTGAAGACCCTATTCAGGGAAACAGGGACTGTTTCAGTCATGAACTTGATGGCGGACTCTTTGACCCTCCCCCATACAAGCTGGGGAGTGACAGACTGGCTAGATCCCAGGGGAGGACTTTGCAGCCAGCCCTGAGGAGACAGGATAAGATGGGGTTGGATAGAAGGGGAGGAGGTCCTCCCCTGTTGGTGGACTTGGAGGGGGCGGGGAGGAGGGAGATGAGAGAGGGAGTGGGAAGGTAGGAGGTAATGAGGGAGGGGGCTACGCCTGGGATTCAAAGTACCTAACCTGTGATTGATATAAAAATAAATAAATTAAATAAAAAAAATAAAGCAAAAAAAAAAAAAGAGATGAGCTATTTTTCTTCCTGTCACAGATACAGACATCAATCTACAGACTTAACAGTCTACCAATTTTAAGTAAAATCATATCCCACACACATACACGAGTGCTATAGCTCAAACACAGTATAGTGGAAGTACAGACTAACGAATGCAAATAGAAAGGAGTGGTGTTTGATAGAGCCAGATAAGAAGATATAGGTTACCTTAAGAAGAATATTTTTAATTTTTATAATTTATTCACTTCATATCCTGATTGTAGCCCCTTCCTTTGTCTCCTTTGGTCCTAACCTCCTTCCCTTTTCCTCCCATCCCCCTTCACTAGTCCACAGGAAAGAGGGCCTTCCTCCCCTACCATCTGACCCTAGATTATCAAGTCTCAGATCTGGGCCCAGTGGGGCCTGGAGAGACTGATGCATCAAGGACCATGCATGGAGAGGACCTAGAACCCACGGCTCAGATGTTGCCATAGGCAGCTCAGTCTTTATGCGGGTTCCCTGGCAAGGGGAGCAGGGGCTGTCTCTGACATGGACTTTGTTGCCCACTCTTTAATCACTTCCTCCTGGTGGGGTGGCCTTGCCAGGCCACAGAAGAAGAGGAAGCAGGCAGTATTGATAACAGTATTAAAACCAGACAACTCATATTTATTTAATACCAACCACCAGTGAAAATCAGAAAGCCTGAGAATAAGATTTTCAGTGTGTAGAGGAAATGCTATTATTAATATGTAATTGAAAGCTGTCAACAATTATTAGAATAGTATTCTCTACTGTGTAAATAAGTGTTTTAATCCTAAAACAGAAGTCTTGGCTGTCCTGGAACTAGCTCTGTAGGCCAGACTAGCCTCAAGCTTACAAAGATCCATCTGCTTCTGCCTCGTGACTGCTGGGGTAAAAGACATGTGCCACCGCTGTGCTGCTTATTTTCTTGTTTATACTTTTTTATATCTTCTTACATTCTGTATATTCTGTTTTGTTTCTTTAAAAAACTGTTTCAATTCACAAAAAATAACTAGGGTGATACAAAAAATGCTTGTATAGCTTATATATAATTACATCTATTGCTAATGCTTTACATCCGGATGGTAGATTTAATATCAATAAGCCAGTGTTTATAAGTTTTTAACTAAAAGTCATACTTTATTCGGATTACATTTGTTGTTGTGTCCCAAGCATATTTCCTTGTTCCTCATGTGTGCAGGAGCCAGCTCCTATTCTACAGTCAATGCCCGTAGTGTTGTTGGGATTCTTTTCTTTCTAGAACCTGGTTTGCTCCCAAAAATGCCTCTTAAGTAACAGCTCATAAATGTGTGTGTGCATAAGCACACAGGTCTATCACCTGTTAGAATTTACATTTATCTTCCAGAGTTTCACCCAGAGGATTAAGCCTCAGTGCCAGGTGGCAGCTGGGTTCACTGTGTCGTTATTGCTCATCCTCTGTCCCAAGACGACGTCCCCACTGCCCTGACAGCACTCTTGTGTCTTCTAAACAAGCAGTGACAGGACCCAATAAGACCATAAGTGTTTGTGTGGACTTGCCTGCATGTGTGCATGTATTGTTGTCATTTCTACTTATCCTAACAGAGCACATATTGACCTGTCTTATTCATGGCTATGTTCTAGTGCCTAGTTTGCAGAGAGTACACAGTATGGGTTTTTGTAACTGACAAATGTCAGTTGCTACTATTATTGAAATGCAGAATTTCTTTATTTCACTGAGCTTAATTTATAGCAGTCTTACACATACACACACACACACCACACTATGAAATAGCCTTTCCAAAATGGAAACTAAAAATATTTTCTCCAAAAAGGCTTTGAAGAATAGCATTCCTGTTCCTATTACATTGTTGTGTTAGCACAGTTTGTTATGGCTAGAGGCTCTTTACTGGGATGGGATGTCAAGAGAGGTTTTCTTAGGAGCGTGACACTTCCTGCTGGAGGAACTTAGTATCTCGCCACTTCAGAGATGCTTTACGAGTCAAAACCGCAGCACGGTTATTTGTGGATGGTTTAAACAGAAAGCAACTGGACCTTGGACCAGGTGCATGCAGTGAAATATGATGGATACTTGTATAGAAGGTATGGCGATTGAAAAACCTAATAATAAAAACTGTGAACACGGATCTGTTGTTCCTGAGAACTGGTGTGTGGTGTGTTGTGTGACTCCATTCTTAATGGCCAAGAAGAGCGGGAATCTGAAGCTAGTTACGATGGCTTTAAACCTGCCCTCTCACTCTCAACCATTGCTCTATACTTCCCTTTGTGCCAATGATACTAAGAACTAGCTCATTGGTTGAGCTCAGTAACATCTTCAAGTTGAGGAAAATAAGATAGAGAGTAAGCTATTGCTGACACGAAAATGCACCTGCTTGGAGTTGCCTTCAAAAAATTGCAGACCCCATTTAAGATGGGACAGATGTGCTCTGTGACTCAGTTTCAGTTAGACATCTCTCATTGTTCACCAGAGTGGAGGGCTAGCGCACACAAGCCCTGGAGGTGGACCCTTCTCTTGGAGGTCAGAGGGAAGACAGGGGCATGGGAGAGGGAGCCATCTGGCTTTAGAGGACCCTCAAACTCTCCTTAGATGTAAAAGTCTAGAATATAAGAGTAGGATGACTTACATATACCCTGGACGTGCGGTTGGGAGTACTGTACCAAGATTTAAACTAGTAACAAGAATGACATACACAAATGCATGGTGAGTAAACAGCTATGTGCTAAACATACTCTTCGCACAGGCAAGCAAAGCTTCACCTGAGTCCCATGTGCGAGGGTCTAGAGCAATGGCACTCAACCCTAAATATAGTTCCTCAGGTTGTGATGACACCCCCAACCATAAATTGCTTTTGTTGCTTCTCTATAACTACAATTTTACTACTCTTAGGAATTCTAATGTAAATAGCTGTGTTTTCCAATGGTCTTAGGCGACCCTTGTGAAAGGGTCCGTGCTGACCTTGGGGGTTGCGACCAACTGCTTGAGAACCGCTGGTCTGCTATATGGTGTTGGAGTTAGTGTGTGCAAGTGGACACATCTCACTTCTCCTGAGCCTTAGGTGTTCTGTTGTGAAAAGGTATTGCTCTGTGGCTTAAATCATTCCTGGCCTTGAAAACTGGAAGGCCTCCAGACGGTAGCTCTTCCATCCCCCTCCCAGACCTTTTAAATTAAAATTTTCCTTAAAATTATATGTATGTAGAGATTTCTGTTTCTTCTGCATAGACTCTAAAATTGGAAGGGGAAGATTTTAAATGTGGAATGCTAGAATATTCAGAACAAGAATTTGAAACTTTCCCCCACCCCCATCCCAAACTCCAGTCACTGTTAAGGTTTGGAAGGGCTCAAATGCATTCCATGTCTGTGGTTGCTTCTGGCAGAGATGGGTGGAAGCTGAGTTTCCTGAAGCTCAGGCTTGGCTTCCTGCCACCTGCCGAGAAGACAGGTTTCTGTAGGGGACGGAGCATAAACATTTTGCTCTGACTCTGTTTATATTTTGGGGATGGCAGCCTAGTTCTGGGCCAGAGCTTGTCATAGCTCCTGATTTCCGTCCTTACACATCTGCTTTCACATTCGCTTCCCTCTCTGTGCTGGTTTTCCTCCAACCTCCAGACCTCCCATGTGTCCTTCCTGCCTCTGTCCTCTGTCTTCCCTTTTTCTATTTCTCTCCTTCTCTACTCGCCTAAACTCATTTTTTTTTTTTTTTAATGATTGAGATTCTTAAATTTCTGACCAGGCAGTTCTAGTTGAGACAGAACACATGATTACCATGGAGCTGGGAGAGCTGAGGATTAAATCACGATCTGGAAGCTTCTCAGAAGCGTTAGCATGGAGAGACGGGTGCCAGCAGGAAGTGGCCAGCAATGGCAGGCTGTGCAGGCTCCACAGAATTACATTTGTGGTCCTGGTCCTCTTGGTTGCCCTGCTCAGCGGCCAGGTCTTGGATTCAAGCAGATTAGTTTCAAGTCCTGGCCTTGTCACTAACTAGCTGTTTTCTTATCTAAAAAATGAGAAATACTGCAGACATCCAGGGAATAGTGGAGGAAATAAAGCAAAACATGTTTATTTTGCATACTGCCTGGAACATGGTGCATGTCGTATGGTTCCAGTCATTGTCAAGGTAATGATTAACCACAGTGTCCAATCCTTTTCCAGCTTCTTTTTCTGGCCCTCCTGCCGTTGCCGAAGCAATCAGAAACCATACTCCCCTTGCCTCGTTTTGTTCTACTCTCCAGGTCTTGAGATGAGGGTGGCAGAAGGTGGGGGCACAGCACGTCCGACCTCCAACCTAACTTGCTGTGAAAAAACCTTAGAGAACAAAACTGAAGCCGGACGTGGTGCACACCTTTAATCTCACCAGAGGCGGACAAAGCTCTGAGTTTGAGGCCAGACTGGTCTCTAAAGTTCCAGGATAGCCTGGGCTACACAAAGAAACCTTGTCTTGAACCCCCCACCCCACAAAGAAAACAAAAATGAAGTAATAGAAAGAAATGTGTTTAATACAAAAATAATTCTCTTTCCAATATAAAGGGAACTCAAAAGGAAGAAATTGGAAAACTTTGCTCTGTGAATACTCTTGTTGCTGGATCCTGTAACTTTTACTCTCTCTGGAGGACGGCAGTGCTGCTGTCTCCTTCCAGCCTCTCACCCAGTTCTGCCTTCCTTTCAGCACAGAGCCTTGGATTTTCTCTGTCCACAGGAGCTCACTCCAAGGAGACACTCGAGCTTCTCTAGAGAGTGGGGAGGAGAACTTTTCTCCTTCCCTGCTCCAATTCTCTTGTTTATTAAGCAAAAGTCCCAAATAAGATTTATTCTCATATCCCGGCAGCTTGTTAATATTTCAGATAAACACCATTCCTGAACACAGCCCAGCGAGGTTCTATTCTTGTTCCATGCTCAATGATTCTGTTGCATTGCCTTGGTAACCAATTAAAATACTTTTATGTGTATGGTGATATCACTCCTAATTCTGCAAAAGCCAGGATGCCCTCCTCAGGAGCATGCCAGTCACCTGACATTCTTCTTGCAGTCTGCACCATTCTGGTTCAATTTCTTTTTTTGATTTCTGAAGTCTAATTACCTTTGAATCCTCTGCAAGTGCCTACAATCCATTCCTAGCCCACCTGGACCTAAGTCAAGAAACACCTTTGTCAACCAGACATGGGCTGGTAAGGATTCTGGGAGCGAAATCGTTAGCTTTTTGCCAGCCTTAGGGGAAGCTGGTAACTTTCAGGGGAGCTCTTCAGCCTTGAGGCTGATGAGTCCACTGTGGTTTCTTACAGTGTGGCAAACATTAACTATTCAAATAACTATTTAGTGAGTGTTGGTTGCAGTTGAGAGGCTTCTCTAGATACAGAGGAAGACAAGACATCTTCTTATCCAGGGAGCTTAAGGTCAGTGGGAATGAGTAGAATGTAGGCTGACAGGAGCCACGGAGGCTTAGTTGGTAGCAACAGGAGAACCTGAGAATCTCAGGGGGCACATAAGACTGACTTGGGGTGTAAGACAGAGGGCTTGTTTGCCAGGGGGAAAAGGTTACACAGACCCAGGAGTGAGTCTTAGCCAGCCACGTGGGGGTCAACTTCATGATCAGGAAAAATGTCTCCTTCTTGCCCTCTTATCCCTGGCCATTGGACGGACACCCTCTGCATGGGTGGTCTGTTTCAAGCTCTCTGAGATTATTTGCTTCATTTTTCCTTTTCCTAGCTAGTATCCTCTTAGTAGCCTTCTTGGGGAAGGGTTTTACTGAATGCTCTAAGTTGTTTAGATTCTTTCTCTTGACTGTGAATAGTAGCCAAAAACACATTTTCCCAGGGGCAGAAACCTTGGGACCATGCGTCCAGGACTCAGTACTCAGCATATATGCCTCAGTGTATTCTGAAATTTGTAGGCTCAGTGTCATCCATCAGTGCTGAGATGATTAGGGACCCAGACATGCATTTAAAAAAAAAAAAAAAAAAAAAAGAAAAGTGCAACTCAGTCACTGCCTTTCACAGCTACTACAGGCATGCCAAAATTTGACCTGTAATCATGTTCTCCTATTAAGAACAATAATTTCAACACCAGCTAAGCCTGGACTAATATGCATGATGTAGAGATTCCAGCGGCGCTCATGTCAGTGGCTGCTTGGAGACTGAGAGTCTTTGGGCTGGAGAGATGGCTCAGTGATTAAGAGTACTGGCTGCTCTTTAGAGGACCTGGGTTCAATTTCTAGAACCCCTCATGGTGGCTCACAACTGTCTGTAACTCCAGTTCCAGGGAATCTGATTCCATCTCTTGGCCTGTGCACGCACTCTATGCACAGGCTGCACAGACATATATGCAGGCAAAGTATCCACACACCCAACAATAAATACATTTCTTAAAATAAAAACCACACTAAATGAGAAGTGTTTCATCCCAGGAATGACACTGGGGTGGCACGCCCCACACGGAGTCTTAGCAGAGTGGACCATCCCTCACCTGTTATCTTAGCACACTGTGCTGCTTTTAGGATTTATTAACTCATCACCATAGTTAGTGGATAAGGCTCTTTGAAGACAGGGGTCATGTCTCATTTGCTTTTGTCTTCATTGAAGCTAAAGAGAAAGGCTATGAGCCCAGTGCCTACAAGAGCTTAATATCTGACAAGCCCTATATTAGATAATGTCTCGAATTTTTTTGATTTATCCTCCAAGTGGAGCTAGGGTTGTTATTTTGTTTAATGTGTGGGTACATGGGTAAGTACCTGTGCATGTATGTGGAAGCCAGAGGACAAACTCAGGTGTCATTCTCAGGAAGGCCATCTACCTCCTGTAAGACAGGGTCTTGAGTTAAGAACACTGGCTGTTCTTCCAGAGGACCAGGGTTCAATTCCCAGCACCTACAAGGTAGCTCAAAACTCTTTGTAACTCCAGTTCCAGAGGGTCCCAACATTTCACACAGACATATATGCAGGAAAAACACAAATGCACATGAAATAAAAGTTAATACATATGACATATGTTTATACATATGTTCATAAAGACAGGTCTCTCATGGGCTGGAGCTCACCAGTAGGTCAGTGAGCCCAGGGATTCTTCTGCCACTGCTCCCCAGTGCCCAGCATTTTGAGATAGGTCCTGGGGACCAAACTCTAGTCCTTGTACTTGCAAGGCAAATGCTTTACTGAGTAAGCCATTCCCCCAGCCCCCCGGATGCTGCTTACCTCCATGTTCACAGCACAGAAATAGCCACTTAACTGGCAAGTGGGATAGCATTTTAGCAGATACATGTGGCTACCTGGATGAGAATACACAGTTAACCTTTGCAGGAGCTAGACCACTGGCTGAATACCTTACAACTGCTGTCCCACTGAATTCTCCAAACCATCCTGTGAGGTGTACCCTGCTATTTTTATTTGATGTCAACAATTCTCAGAGTTTCTAGGTAACTTACCCAGAGGCACACAGCCAGGGCCTTTCGTCAGAGTCACAACACTATCTTGTTCGCTTATCTTATGGGAAGTCTAATCAGAAGTAGCAGAAGTAGCAAAACAATTGAAATATATATTACTAAATCTGTTCTTTTTATTCAGAAACACACACACACACACACACACAAACACACACACACACACCTACACCCCTATACAAAGTACCAGATGCTGGGGGAAAGAAAGACTAAGAAGTTACCGTAGGTCTAGACTTCCACATGGGGAGGATGGTTCTGGAGGTGGACAGTGATCATGGTTGAAAGATGAATGCTCTCAGTGCTAATGAGTAATGAACACTGCCAAGCCTAACGCAGAAGATTTTATATCATGTGTGATAAAGTTAGAGCTTCGGCAGCAAGGAACCCAGCCATGTTCCTATCCAGAGTGATTGTGGAAGCAGGTCAGTTCGGCTTGCACCTCAGAGGCAAATTGCTTTGGGACCTATTTCTTCCTATGACTAACTGCCAATTAACTCTGATGAAGTGTGCCTACCGAGAACCACGGAGTGTGTGCGGATTCGTGGTGTATGACAAAGGAGGTTAGCCTTGTGTGGACTGGCAGTTCCTGACCCAAGCGATTGTGAACCTGACCCACCATGTTTTTAACAGAATGATATTCATCCATCAAAAAGGTATTTAAGGGGGTGAGTCATGCCACAACCATCTCAGGCACCGTGTGCTTTGCCCCTAATAAGTGTGCAGCTCGTTCCTCACATAGCTCTGTAATGGTTTAATTCACGAAGGGCTCATTGCTGCACCATGAGTAGTTAGCCTGTGGTTCCATGAAGTCTACCAGAGACATGAACTCATTTATTTATTGACTCTTAACTTTCAATGAATGTTTTGGAGATCCTACCACAGGTTAGGCTGTAGGCTGGGGACTCTGAGCACAGTCAAGGTGAGTTTTGTGTTCTTTTGGTGTCTTGAAGAAATACTGAAGAGTTGACAGAGTTCTGAGATGAATTCAGTGAAAGCTCCTGGTGTGACTTGTCAGGGCAGGGCCTGTGTGGCAGGCACTGGGAGTGCTTTGGCTTGTGAGCTCCTGCTCTGGGGTAGTCAGCCAAGTGGTGCTACAGGCAAAGGACCTGTGTCTTGTGCTGTTCTCTCCCTTGCTTTGGGCATCGTGGCTGGCATTCCTATGCACAGGGGTTAGCCAGGGGACCTGACCATGTGAACAGTGGAGAATCATTCTGTCACCTGCTGCTTCTCCATTTCCCAATGTGTTAGCCACCACCTTGAAGCACACCTATGTCCTTTAGCTGTATCAGATCCATGTAGCCAGCTTGGCATGGCTGTTGGAGTGACTTTATTACCTAGTAAGTGACATACACCTTCCAAGTGTCATGTAGCCACCCTAATAAGGCAGGACCCCCGTCTCCTCTCCATCTATTTCCTCCCTCCCAGCTTCTGCTCGAATTCAGCACATCTCTGTCCCACCTTTTCTTGCAGCCCATGTGCAAGCCAGAATGTGCCTTGACCCCATCCTCCCTCAAACTTTAAAACAGCTTACTGAGCACAAAGTTTCTTTGTATTGACTAAGCTTCATTCCCCTCAAAACGACCTTCCTCATTACTTCACATTCTCAAAGTACATTTGAGTCTAAGTCTTTTTTGTCTTAGTCAATTTTATCGAATTATAACATATATATATATATATATATATATATATATATATTAGTCCATTTAAGTATAAAGGATGGTGAATTTTGATAGACTCATGTACGGTGACACTAGGAATCATTAGCCTCCAAATCATTATAGTTCATAACTTTGTATTATATGAAGCTTTATATAAATGGAACGAGGCAATACTGCTCTTAGAACACCTCAACATTCCGAAAATCAGCTGTCATACAGTGAGTGGCTAATACGGCCATGTTTCTTTTTCCCCCCTATATGTCCTAAGTACACAGACAGTATGTCTTCTATGGATGCCATCTTACAATCAGTATCTGGTTTACACACAGACACACCTGTTATACCAGGTTTGTGTTCTTGCATGCTGATATCTGGGTTTCCAGCCCTGGGAAGGTGGTATTGCTTTGCTGCACAGGACACTACAGCCCCTGTAGTCGCACTAACTATCACCAAGGATGGAGATGGAGGGTTTGAGAGTTGCTTGAATATATGACTGAGCATGTGAACTCTTATCAAGGCTTGTTCTTTTACTAAGGATCCGACAAGAGACAGGAGAAGGAGGTGCAGCATTGTTGAGGTTTGGGAGATTCCTGCAGTGCTGGCAACTCCGGAGGCTCAGGCAAGGGGACTGACGCCCAGAGCCCGTCTAGACTGCAGAGTAAACTCAAAATAAGCCGGGAAATTTATCAAGACCACTTCCCCAAGTTAAAGCAAAACAAAACAAGAAAAAGCAAAAGTAACACAGGAAGGGCTGGGGGAAGGAGCTTAGAAACAGAGCACTTGCAACGCTTGTACGAGGCGCTAGGTTCAAAACCTCAGCAAAGAGTTTGTGAAATGGCTTTTATCACAATCTCCCACTTCGAGATTCCCAGTTCATTAGAAGCTGAAGTCTTTTGAAATCTCAACATTCTGCAAAGAAGCTTATAGCTTTGAGGTTTGACTCTGGAGCTCTGTGGGACACCCATTAAGGATTTACAGTGCACACGAGCGAACGGCTAGTCTCTGGAGTGAGAAAATGAAAAGAATGCAAAAGATAGGAGAGGAAATGGCTTGGTAACCTGTTTCATCTGGTTTGAGCAGATCCCTGGCTTGGGTCAGATGAGGCTTCTGCTCTTCATGGCTACACATACAAGTACTTTCTCTCCCAACCTCTTTACGGTACGACGAGACACGGGTGTAGCAATCTTTCATAGGCAGAAAGGAGACCAACACAAAAATGTGCATATGCTAATCCCCAGGTGGCGTTTTCCTTGGGGTGGATAATCAGCCTTGACTAGGGAACTTCATGCCCCGCCCACCTGTCTCAGAGCAGAGGCCTTCCATGGGGAACCAGCCAGACACTTTTAACCAACTGCAAGTCAGGAAACACTGCGCTCACTAAAACAGGGAGGAGTCCCCTGCAAGAAACACCCAGATCATCAGGCACACAAAGGAAAAGGGAAATCAGAGGAGGCTGGTAGAGAGCAGGCAAGACTAGGAACAATGTGCAGATGAACTCCCAATTTCAATATCACTTTAAAATCAAAGTACGATAAAGCTGAGTCCTTTCTTGGTGTTCATTTCCATGCTTTCAGTGCATATCCATTGCGCTACAACCACCACCAAGACCCAGAGTATGAGGCCACAAAATTCCTCACCCTGCCCTGCACAGCCACACCTGACCGCAGCCCACAAACCCTGGCAACTGCCGACGTTTTACTTTTGATATTCCCCCAAATGCCCTTTACTCACCTTTTCAGTATTTACCTTTATGCATCAACCTCTCAGCACCAACGATCTTTTCTACTCTTTTATTATATTTTTCTTTTTTATCTGAATACACTTTTCCCCTCTCTACATCTCCCAGTTCGTCCCCACCTCCTCTCCCACCGGATCCTCTCCCTGTCTGTCTCTCATTAGAAAAAAACAGGCTTCTTGGAGATAACAATAAAATATCATCATCATCATAAAAATAATAATAAATGAAAACCATCATATTGAAGCTGGACAAGCCAACAGAAGAACAAACGAGCCCCAAAAGAAGGCACAAGACTCAGAGTCACTTGTTCACACATTCAAGAGTCAGTAAGCTGACATCTACAGGGTATAGAGAGGGCCTGGTGCAGACCCACAGACTGCGCAGCCTTCAGTCTCTGCGAGTTCATATGGGCATCACTCAGTCATTTTCGAGGGCCTTCTTACCAGTGGCTACTGCTTATTCTTTACGGTTGCTAATGCGTCTTAGCAGCTGTTGGGTACCAGGCACCTACGCTAAGCTCTCAGTATGCAGCATCACATTTTAACTTGAGAATGACTTTATGCTGTAGGCATGCCATTATTATCTGCATTTTACAACACTGAAACTGAGGATTAGAGGCGCTAAGTGTCTTGCCCAAAGCTTCACAGTTAACAAATATTAAATCCTGGCACGAAGGCAGTTCCACTTGACCCGAAATCTGTGAACACAATTAGCAATGAAAGGGAGAGTGCGTTATAACTGTGACCTGGTGCATTGGTGGCAGGTGCCAGCAGTGACATTCAGGATCCGGTGTTTTCCAAAGTTGTTTGCAAATAAATATGAGCGAAGCCAGAGACTCTCCGTGTCTAATTTCTCAACTGCAACCTATACATACTCGAATCCTTCTACACACGGTTGTCTCAGGTGTCACCTGCCTGCTGTTTTCAGGGACTGGAATGATTTTAGTCTCTGCACATTTGGCAAAACCCACCATCTGTACTACAGCTCAGAACACATCTGAGACCCCAAGAAAGGGGCACAACTGCCTTGTGATTCGGCCTGACCTCCGCTCTCTCAAGTGTTCCTAACCTTGTTTTTGCACCTCAGGTGCTTGCAACAGCAGCTGAATGGCTTTCTGTGACAAAGCAACCTGATCTGTGTGTGGTGACAGCAGGTGTGTTCTCGATGACATGGGACATGAATGTCACAGTGCTTAACAATGTAGGTAGAAAGTCCAGCCCTGAGAGACCCAGGTTGGTGACATGGGTGTGGGGGAAGAGCGAAAAGGCAAAGGTAACGAAGAATCAGTGCTGCCTGGGAGGTGAGGCAGAAACTTGCTTTCTGTGTGCAGTTTTACAATTTTAATTAATTGTTTTGAACTATTCAGAGAACTAGAGTTTGCGAATGCTCTCTTATCTTCAACCCATAGCTCCCTAAGGGGTCTGGAATGGAGTTTCAAGCCAGCACATGCTGTGATGTCACATACCTGCATTACAGGGCTGTAGATCATTTGGAGGAAACCACACAAGCCAGATAGCTAGGATAGCAAGAGTTGTTTTGGGGTAGCACTTAATTCACAAGGGGGTGAGAGAGGGTGTGTGATTTTGAGAAGAAAGTGTCGAGTCACTTCAATTACAATCACAGCTAATATTCATTGAGCATCCAGAGTGAGCTAGTCGGTGCACTAGGAGTTAATGGGTGTGAATCATCTCACTTATATCTCACAACACTCTGAGGTAGGTACTACTATTATCTTCAATTTGCTGATGGAGAGTTGAAGGCCCTGAGGTTTAAGTGACTCAGTCAAAATACACAACCCCTGGTGGAGCAGATGCAGGGTTTGGAATTTTCATTTCTCAAAACCTTTATTACCTGTCCTAATTCAGAAATACTATTAAGCCGAACAAGGAGGAAAAGAGATCAGTTCTTTGGCAACCCATAATCCTTTGAAAGGCCTGTCCATTTCCTTGGCCTTGGCTTCACTGTGAGAAAGACTAAGAACTAGAGGGATTTGTACCATAAGGAGCCCACCACAGAGTCTCATCTGGGTGGAATAATTGCATGCTCTAAAAGTCTGTAGCCTCGTCTCAAGTTTTCTTTTACACAATCAGCTTGGGAGGGATTTAGATGTGTAGGCACAATGGGCTAATTTTTCTCTCTCTTGGGCTGGCAGCGTGAGGTGTGACTATTGGTTCCACCCTAGCATACTTGCTGGCACAACAGGCATCGTGCCTCTTTGAGCCAACAAAAAATATCTTGATGAGCTTGTTTGGTGGATGAGCCTGGGCGAACAGAACAGACCTTGGGCTTAAAAAGCTTGTGGGTAGGAAGTTAAATGAACTCCTTCAGAGTGCCAGGCTAGCAAGGAGGCCTATGAAAGAGGTGTTTTACCAAATGGTACCCTATGACAACAGATTATTTCCCCTGCTCAGGGGAGTACTTAGACTTAGTATTACTCCGGTCTGGGTTCACCAGAGACTCATGTTTAATAATAATGCCTGCTCTGCTTTCCTGCAAGAGCTGTAACTCCTGTGTTTCACAGAATGCCTCACGTACAGCAGGGCACAATAAACAGTCAATAGTGATGTTTACTGTGATAACCATCTTCCAATGCCTTTCATCTGAAGCTCTCAGAATGCTTTGCAAACACTAATTAGTTAGGTGTCAAGGTGGCTCTCTGTTTTTATAATACATTTTCCCATTTTACAGAATCTTAAATTGAGACCCAGCCAGCTTAAGTGGCTTGCCCAAAGTCACACTGAGAGTTTAAATTAATGATAATGATGGTGCTTTGCATGTCCCTGGCAGATGTTTTCCATGGTGATACAGCATGCTGCAGAGATGATTTCACAGTGCCTTAGAGAAGGGATGAGGACAGCAAATATTACTAGCTGTTGGCTTAGTTGGATAAACTGAGGCAGAGAGGGCAAATAACTCCAGGAGATTTGACTGTTGGTGCAAACCCATCTCAGAGTACAGTGTCCATGTCTTAACTGGAAGGCATGATGGTTTCATACCTTCATGCAGAAAAGAGAGTTATATTTTTACAAGCAGAAACAAGTTGTAGAATGACACCGTATTAACATCTGGGAATGAGTTTGTTCATATCCCCATCAAGAGGCAAAAGGCATGAGATCAACACTTCAAAAAAAGATATGAATGAATTGGGGGTGCTGGTGGTGGGCTGCCAGCTCCTCTCTTTAAAAAACACGTTTATTGATTCAGGTTCTCTCTGAAAGCATGAGCCCTCAAGGACTCACATGTGCATTTCAGCCTGATGACAGGCTGGGACCGCTTGGTGAGCCTGCACAAGCACATCATTGTCTTCCTTATATCATGTTCCAAGTCCCCAAGAAGAGATTCAAGGACACCCACTATCTTAACGTCTTCCGTATTATCTGCTCTCAATCCCCCTTGTGAATCTTGAATGGTTCAACTCACTGACAACTGTGGACACACTCTTCTCAGCATCATGGGGGAAAGATGAAAACCTCAACAGAAGTCTGCAAAGCTTACAAGGGACCTGCCTTCTTCCAGGTATCAGTTCCTTAGTGAATGACCATCCTTGCCTGACAGGCAAGTCAGACTTTTGTAGGGAAAGGGAGAGAAGAGGTTTCTAAGTGTTAGGAGTTCAAGGGAGATTTGCCAACCCAGGGGCAGATAGCTTTCTCTATTAACAAGGCATGTTTGGATAAAGTTTGTTTTCCACCCTACTCTACCTTTGCAAGCTTATGGATTCTGATTGATTGAGGGGACTTCCAGAGGAGTGAAAGAGCGCCCAGCCCCTTTCTGGAATGTGTTCACACACATAAGCACAACAGCAATAATAAAAAAAAAAGTCTTCTGTGAAGAAACCACACCAAGTTCCTGCTCTCATCTTTGAATATTTACACACACAACCCTACCACATGGATGGCTTAATGGTACCATGAACTCTCGAGGGAAAAACTTTGGAAATGGCTGTGAATACACACTGCAAGCCGCTTCCATGTGAGGAGGGAGTTCAGGGCCAAACATTCGCACCCACTGCCATTCTTCAGGGCAAGTCTCGGGACCTGCTGGCAGCACTAACGCTTGCTGTAGGCAGGACTTCAAAGAATGCATCTTTGATTGCCTAAGTTTGTCAACAATCTTAGCCATAGCTTTCTATCCATTTTGGTTCAGAGAGTCAAGGCACAACAATGCAAATACTCCCGATGGACTCAGGATTGTGTTCTCTTACACAGATGTGCTCTTACAGAGAGATAACCTCAGGATGTGCTATCAGGGCTAGGCAGAGACACATGGGAGGTTTTATTCAGTAATCTGTATGGTCTGGCTGAGTCTGTAGTGTAGCCCTTGACCGACATGTATTTTGTGTGTTTTCTTGCTTTGTAGACACACGTCAGCAGTGTTCCTATACACATCTGTTCTACAATATATCTTAGCTTTTGCCATCAATCAGTCCACTCATATAAGCACTTCCCGCTATGTGATTTTGGGTGTCAAGAATCTCGATAGATATACTTCAACAGATTATGAATGAACATCATCATAACAGCACTTCATGACAAGGGACGGGAAGACAGAGTTAGATAAATTTCAAGCAACATCTGACATATGAAAACTCAGAAATCTCAAAAGCAATCTGTAGTTGAATTAATTTTCTTTATTCCTTCCCCGCCCTGGCCCCCTGCAGGGTGTTTCCCATACACTGGTCTGTCTCCTTAGCAGCAGACATGAAAGACCCAAAAAACGATCACCTACAAGTATTTTCCTCATTCAACTCTCTCTGGACAATAAAGAGAATCTACCAAGTGTTAGAAGTTCTGAAATGAATTGCCAGACAGAATAGGTAGGCTCAGAGTTCCCATCGTCTCTCTGTAAAGTGATCACAGCTCACCCAACTAATGCCTGGCGAATCACCACCAGCATTCTGGTGGAAGTCTGTTCCCTGGCTCTCAGCATACACATAGCCACCCTCCGAGTGTACCTGATATTAGCAAGCCAGGTTTCTCTTACCCCATCCATGTGGATCCTGACGCTGGGCACCAGCCGGAAAGGGCTGGCCTGTAGACTTCTAGGGCTGCTCTTGGCTTTCCTGTTGTCCTGCAAGGTCAATATCCCAGGCCTGCGAAAGGAGCCCCTTCTCCACGAGCTCTGCCCAGAGCGCACACCATCCAGCAGACGCACCAGCAACAGGTTGGCTGGCAGCGCCTCGATGCTGCAGAGCACCAGGGTCCTGCATTCCGGGCACCTCAGCTCCTTGTGGGCCTTGAAAATCCTCTGTAGACATGGTTTACAGAAGGTGTGCTGGCAGGGGAGGACTTTGGCTGTGACATCGAGCTTTTCAAAGCACACAGGGCACTCCAGGAGATCAAGTAACGTCAAATCATCCATTTTATTTTAAAACCCCAGTCCCGACCTGGAGAAGCAGGAGCCACATTGTAGGGGCAGTCGAGCCGAGGGGGTAGAGCCGGTCTCTTGGGAGCATCAAGAAATCCCTGCCTGTTTGAAAGAAGGAGGAAAAAAATGTGACTGCCCTGAGAGGTGTGTCCCACCTACACGGAGGCAGTGTCTTGAGAGGCAGCTGCAAGTACTTTGTTCCGGGAGCTTCAAATGACTCATTCGGATTCAGTGCAGCAGGTTAGAAGACTCAGCTTGTGCCTGCTGCAGGGATCAGAGGGAATTCTGCACAGTGACTCATTGCCTCTGAGTGGAGGGCGCTAGCAAGGAGAGAAGACTGGACAGCTGAGGCAGGGAGCTACTTCTCTACCGGAAGGGCTGGAGTGGTCCTTTCTCCTGCCCGGGCACAGTCTTAACTCAGACTAAGGTCCTCCCCCCAACCCCCATTGTTCTATCTGCAGCACAAGTAAATGAGCGTAGGGAAGTGTTTACCAACTCCCATGCAGATGTACACTTCTTTCCCCCACTGTAGAACTTCCTCCACTATTTTGTTCTAGCAATAAACAAGAAAAATTCCTACTGCCTAATATTAAACTCTGTTCCTCTTCCTTCTCCCCAGTCTTCCCTCCCTGCCTTTCTCCACTCTGGGTTAGTTTAGTATCAGAGACATTCTTCCTCCTACCAGGTGAGTTCCTGGGACCTGTTTAATTGCTTTGACAATTGTCCTGGGTTTCAGCTTGAAGCAGAAAGGAATTCAGGCTTGTGTCACTGTCTACAGAAATCCAGAGGAAGCAGTGTGAGTGAATAGACGGGTGTGTGTGAATGTGTGTGTGTGGTCCGAAAACAATCCTGGCTTTAGAAACAGTTTCATTTTGGATGCCTGAAACCAAGCCTCCAGTTTTGAGAGGTCTCCTCCACACAAGTCAGCCATGCCCAGGCTCCGGTGACCACGGACATGATGAGTAGGCTTAGCAGGAGGACCTGCAGCCCCCAGCACTTAGCAGAGGTGAAGTGACTTGAGCTTAACAGAGACTGTGCCTTGGGGAGGCAGGGTGGAGTGGGTGGGGGTTGGGGGGTGTCTTCTCCAGAGCTGAGAGGGTGGGTGAGGCCACTAACCTTGTGCCTTTAACTGCAGTTGCAATCTGCTCACCCGATTCTGGGCGGGGCTGGGCTGGGGCGTGCTCTAACTGGCCAGCCTCCTTTCCTCTCCAGGGCTGGGCAGCCCAGCTGCCAAGCTTTGAAAACTTCCACAAAGTCCTTCCAGTTTCAAGGGATCACCTTACCCAGCCCTGTTAACCCTCCCACTGCCAGCGGCTGCCTGCCTGCCACTGCAGCTGGCTTATCCTTGCTATCATAGCACCAAGGGCCAGGCAGTGAAGATTCTGTGGACCTACTTTCCCCATTTTTTCTCCCTCATTCAAGCAGCTTAAACTTGCTTAGTTAAGCATGACAAGGTGCTCATACTTATTTTTAAACTTTTATAAGGATTTCCCGAGAAGGTCAAACATATTAATGATAGCTGTGGTACAAAGATAAGCCAGTCTGTCATAAAATACTGGTCTTAAAAGTGATAATCACCCCTTGAGTTTTGAGGTGAGAAAGACTTCAGTAATCTTTGGCTCCGTTTCTTCCAATTAAAAAAAGAGTTGGGTGTACATGCACCTATTTTGAAAATCGAATCTCAGGAAGGTCTTTTAAAAAGGTAAAAGTAATGGTCCTACATCACCCATCTGTTATTTCCTGTAGTCATTCCACACCCTAACTGATGCTAAAGTTCCATTTTTGATTTATCAATAATGTTTCATGTGAAGTTACAGGGAAGACCAACTGAGTTGGTGATGCCATTACGTAACAGCAGGGTGGCCCCTGTCTGTGTCAGCTACTGTTCTAAATACTTTATTTGCATTCTCCTGCTTAACCATTCTACCACAGAAAACACCAGCAAAGTTTACCTTAACCACCCAGATGAGGACTCGAAGACAGACAGGAAAGCAGGTCACCCACCAAGTGGCATTAGACGAGAGGCAGATGGTCTGTCCTCTTAACTACTGTGCCACAGAGTAGAGGGTTTGAGGGCACCCAGCCTCATCTGGGATGACAAGAAGTCAAGAGATAATGACCTGGATTGACCAATCAGCATGCCTTGCAGATGAGGCAGCTGTGCCCAGAAAGATCAAGAGATTCTCTCAAGTTGCCGAGTGAGTGAGGTAAACCTCCATCTAGAAACTGGGTCTTCTCCACCACCTCCTCCTCTGTTTCTTTCTTTCCTTCTTCCTGCTCTTCTTCTTTTCTTCCTCTTTCTCTCCTACTTCTTCAACCTCTTCTTCCTCCTCTTTTGCTTCCTCCCGTTCCTCCTCCTCCTTTTTGCATCTTCTGGCTGGGTGTGAGGTCTACACCTGTAATCCTAGTACTGGGAAAGGAGGACCATGACTTTAAGGCTATTGTGAGACTTTGTCCCCACCTCAAATACAAATCAATTTTCCTTTCCTCTTTCTTTCTCTCTTTTTTCCCTCTACCTTTTTTCTGTGTGTCTATCTAGTTAATCTTCTTATGTTTAAACATAGAGTAACAATTCTTTTGTGTATATGTGTGTGTGTGTGGTGGGGGAAATGCAGGAAACTGAACCTAGAGCTTTGCACTTGCTAGGAAGGACTTTATCACTGCTCTAAATGCCCTGCCTGATAATAGATAATAATTCTTTATCACATAGAAGTCCCTTAGCCATGGCTCACTGGAAAATCTTAAGAAGGAATCAAGAAGCCTGTGGTGGTTTGTCTTTCAGTTTTCTTCCATGTCAGTTCCAAAAATAAATAAAAATAAATAAATAAAAAATAAAGAAAGAAAAGAAAAAGAAAAAAGTTAAACAGGTACGGAGCTCAGAATGAAGATATCTGAAAGAAGCAGAGCTGTCTCTTCTGCTCTCGGGCCTTAGTCTCCACACACATTCATTTCAGAGGAGGCTGGTAACTTTCTTCAGCTTTCCCCTAGAGCTTCAACAGCAGCCCATCCCGTTGAGCTTTGCTGTGTCTGCCGCCAGGGCAGTCTGAACATCTTTCTTGAGTCTTCATTCTCATTTCCTCTTCGGGAAGCTCAGGTCCTCTGTGAACTGCCCTGCAGTGCCCTGGAAAGTACCACTCCAACACTAGCACTTTTTTTAAATTAAATTTTTATTTTTATATGAATTACAGTTTATTCACTTTGTATCCCAGCAGAAGCCCCCTTCCTCATTCCCTCCTGCTCCCACCCCCCTTCCTCATCTCCTCCCTGCCCCTCTCCAAGTCCACTGA
>CM053764.1:3566584-3590230 GCA_028658305.1 Pachyuromys duprasi
ATGGGTACATGTGCCCCAGGGAAGCTGCGAGGGGTTTAGAGGAAGACTAAGCAGGATTCAGTTTCTTCTCTGGAACTTACTGAGTAGGGAGGGCTGCTTGTCCTCCCTGATCTGTTTCAGAATGCTTAGCTGGCCCAGCCTATGAAAAGTATTAAATGAGAGGACATATCTATGCATAGTTCTTTAAAGTCTCTGGGGACTACTATAACAGCTCTCCCAAACTGGTGGCTTATAAGTGACAGAAATGTATTTTGCCTGCTGTTCTGGAGGCTGGAAGTCCAAGATCAAGACACTGGCAGATCTCATATGTGGATAAAAAAAGAAGCTGTCCCTTGATTCATAGTGGTGTCCAGGAGAGAGAGCAAGAGTAGCCTTTCTATGGTCTTTTATTTTTTAAATAAGGGCACTCACCTATTCTTGAAGGCTCTGGCTGCTGCCCTACCCACCCCACAGCCCCCCATCCTGATGAGAATTTGAGGAGACACAGACACTTGATGCACTGTGGCTGGCTGCCTCATGCTAGGGGAATGTTTATTTCCTGAATAACTGAAACTCTTGTTGTTTCCATAGAAATGACTGTTTGTCTCCCTGGCTCTCTGGCACACCAAGTGTTCACTGAAAGGAATGCAAGAATTTAGGCTGTGTTCCCACCTGGCTGTTCCTGATTTCTGTGGGCAGCTCGATGTATGTTCTCAGAACTTTAGAGTCCTTCTCTATGAAATGTAAGCAGTAACGCCCAATAGTGAGACAAGAGCAACTCGAGCTTAAGGTACAACAGTCTCTTGAAAGCTTTATTAAGCTTTCAAGATGAGCCCATCCCCGGGGGTTCTGACTCAGTGTTTGGGCATGGCCTGAGAATAAATATGCTGACCAGCTCTCAAGCAAGACTGGTGTGGTGGACCAGGGCCACTTAAATATTCCTGGCACACAGAAAATATGATAATATTTCACAGGTATAGGTACTATACCTGACTCTATTACTTATTATAGGGTCTTTATTTTGGTTGTTTTGCAAATAATCACTTGATTTTCAATGTATGCAGAACTAACACAAACATGGATGAAGAGGAGGAATTAAGTGTTTAAAGGAACTAGGAAGTACCAGATATTGCTGCTGAGGACATCCGAGTGACCTGGAAGTAGAAATGAAGCCCTGGGCAAAATGATTCCTGGTAAATTCTCCTACTTTATTCAACTTGCTACTAGATGTTGAAGGCATGCTTTGGAGAGATCCAGGTGAATCACATGAGACTTACAGGGCAGGGTCTTCATTGGTGAGTTGGAAAGGGCCTCACCATTCCCAGAGTGTATAAGGATGGGAAAGAGATATCTCCCTACCCAAGAAATCCCAGGTTTTGACTTTTTAGTTCAGATGGTGAATGGAGAGGATAAGGGCACAGCGACACCTCTGCCATTTAATGAGCAGTCTGAATTACAGATCTAAAAATAACAGACTCTCCTCCCCACTCCCACCACCTACCCACCAACATTACCTAAACCTTCCTTTGTTATCATTTTCAGAGAAATCCTGGAGCATGAAACACTCTCTGAATCTGCAAACCCTGTCAGTGCAGCCAGTGTGGGCAAGGCTCTGTCACAATGTCATGATAGGGTGGAGGGCCTAGGTTCTGAGATCAGGAAGATGGACCAACTTCTCCCTTCCTGGCCTAGAGAATATGTCCACTACGTTCGTATCCTCATTGAGGACAGTAGTGGTGTGTTCATTAGCTATAGCTTGAAGAGATAGTTCACCAGCCAAGAGCCACTTCCTGATCTTTCAGGGGACCTAAGGTCAGTTTCTAGCTCTCCTATGTTTGATGGCATACAACTGCCTACAACTCCAGCTCCAAGGAACTGAATATCCTTCTCTAGTACCAACACACAACAAACCTGTGGCATACACATATACAGAAACACATTTACACAAAGATTTAAACTAATTCTTATAAAAGGACAAATATTACCATATAGGACATATAAGAACTCATTATTGGGATCTATTCCATACATGACTCAGCTGCCTCTTTTCCAGACAAATGTCCCAATGTTCAGCTTCTTTGCAGGGCCAGATCCTCTAACCTCATTGACTTGTATATATGGCTTTGGGCTGGAAGAGAAAAACCTTGTGTTATATAGGACTGGGGAAACATGAATGGTGGATGCTCTAGGAAGAACCTGCTTCAACAGACTTTGTTCCTAGGAAGCAAGCGTTAGAGCCACAAGGTACGCCCCAGATGATGTGGCAATGGTAGCTCATAGCTGTGATGGCTTATGTAAGGCAGAATTATGGAAAGGGCTTACAGATGGCATTGTGCTCTGTGGTGCAGTGAGGACAGTTGAGAACCTGATTCTGTGTGCCGCTTCTAGGGTTTGAGACCATAAGAAATGGCATGCACCCCGGAAGCTGGTGTTTTAACAAATGCCAGAGGGGGATGAGAAGGTATTTTTGATGGGAACTTATGGACAAGAGGCAAAATACTAAGGAAGAACACAAGTCAACTTGTTCCTGAGACGGAGGTCAGTAACTGGAAGAGAGGCAGAAGTTGCATAGGTTGGAGAAGGTGAGCGGATATCTGGACCTCGTATCCGCCCATGCGCTGAAGATGCTGCATGGTGATGGATTTGTGAGCAGTACTCCGGAGCCCCTGCGTGTTCCCAGTGCTCCAGACATCTTGACCTTTGCTCTGCATTTGGGACAGAGATGACCTCTGCCACCAGTAACGAAGGATGTGAGAGCTCTCAGAGTTCTTTGAAGAATGTAGGACAGGGTATGAACGCTAGTCCAAATCTATATTTACCATCAGGGCTTCCATTTGAAAGCAAAGACCATCCTCAGGGATCAGGAGCCAGGGCTGATTTTCAGATGAATCTGCTGACTGCTTTACTCAGACAGAAGCTATGTGTTCACCTTCAGCTCCTAGACTTTTGAGCTCCGAGGCTGTTGGCCAATCATTTACTCCCTCATCTAGAAGACAAGAGCAAAACTGCTTGCCTTACCTTCAGACATTAAATAGAAACCTTTTATAAGCCATGCATTCTGTTAAGAGAACTGAGGCAAGGGTTTTTGGCAGGGTTGATGGCGAGGGACAGTGGCTCTCAACCTAGGATGTCCCGTCACTGCGTGATGAAGAGGTGTCTTAAGATATATTGAATGGTTACAACCCACTTCTTAGGAGGGTCCACAGACATGAGGTCATCGGGAAGTATCAATGGGCCAGTCCCTAGAAAGTCTGCATGGCACTGAGTGCTTCCAGGCTATGACCTCTATATGAAAAACTATGTTGTCCTCCCAGCGTCGAACCAGATGCCTCCAGATGCACCATTGATGCTTGCAGGATGACTCACTGGGAGGACGCCTTTGTCTTGGGACTGTGGTCTTGCAGATAGTTTGCACATGCGCTCTCATCCTCAGACCTCTATTCTTCTGAAATGTTCTTACTGTGATCCACAGCTCTGGGGAGACTGGATGCAGGAAAATCCAAGTCAGGGAAATGAGAATTGCTCTTTCCTCTAAGCTCTTCAAGACTTGAGAATCATGGAAGAGACCCTGGAAATAGTTACTAGTCGTGGGTGGGAACAGTGGGCAAATCCAGTAGGGAATTTGCATGCCTCAACATAGCAGTGTGACTTAAAAAGAGATGGGGACTCTTGGGGATCCCCGTCCCCAAAATAACCACTTTTTTTGGTTTTCAAAATGAACAGGGAATCTAGAAAATAAATATGTTGGTGGCTTCCATTGTTAACAATGTCATGTGATACTGCTATGATTTTAAGGTCAGACAGCTTGATGTAAAGTTGTTTCCATAACCTCTTAGGTGTAACGACAACACTGGCCACAGCTACAGTGACAATGACAATTGTGATGATGATGACACCCTAGGAAGTCTCCTAAGAGCTTGCTTATGACATCCTGCATCTCTTCCAATCCTGTAGAGATATGGAAAGCGGTTTGGAATGGTCAAAGGACTTTTCCAGTATCATCTTACTCAGCGTGGCTTACCTCCAGGGATGACAGCTGCCTCAGCATACCTTTCTGCCTTCCACTCTTCTGCCCTTTGAAAATGTATGGTGGGCTGATGATAAATTGTACTGAAGTGTTTTCTAAGCAGTTCAGATCAAGCCCTTCAAAATGCTGGGGTGTTTTCAGTGATGAGAAACCATCTTTCTTCTTCCCCCTTGAAGGACTTTCTCATAGACTCCCTTGGGATTCCACCTGGGGACTAGAAAAGACAACGAGGCAATAAAACAATGAAATAAGAGAAAGCAAAGGACCCAAAGCCTATCAGTAACCAATAAAGCAAGTTTCTCCAGCCTGGGAAAATGTCGAGCTGCTGTTCTTCGTTCTGAATGCTCTGGCTTCACACGGCATCAATTTTCTCTAATAATGAGACTTTCCCATCCCCAGTCCAATGACATGGCCTTGCCTTGAGGGTTTTTACCATGTCTGTTGCTCATCTGTGATGACAGAGGCACACACAGAGAGGCTCTCACTTGCCTTCTCTTCCTCTTTGTCCCACTCCAGCATACATAGGAGCTCAGGGTAGTGGCTCCCTCTGCCTGCGCCCCCTGCCCCCCACCAGCCTGGAGCAGATTTTGGAGTTCTCCACAGAGAATCACCTGTTTCCCCATGAGTAAGCTTGTCTCTTTTTGCCCCCTGACACCATCTCTTTTCATCCCTCATCTCTTCAGGATGACTTTCTGTGTCAATGTGCTAGGGTTGTTTGCAAGCAATTTTTGACAACTTGTACCTTTGTGTAAATATTTATCTTGCTTTTATTCTGTCCGAGACCCACACTGAGGACTTTGAAAGACATTCTCATTCACTACCACATGGAGATGGAGACTGGTGGAATCCATCAAATGAGGAAACTGAGGCACAAAGGGAAACTAGAGGATGTACAGCCTTCTAGTATCTGGATTCTAGAGCTGATTTTTTCCTCTCTTTTTAAATAAAATTGAAATATACAGGGCATTGTGGTGCATGCCTTTAATCCCAGCACTTGGGAGGCAGAGGCAGTGGATTTCTGTGAGTTTAAGGACAGCCAGATCTACATAGTGAGTTCCAGGACAACCAGAGCTACATAGTGAGACCCTGTCTCAAGAAAAAAAATTAATACATATAGTTTTAACATATATAATTAAAATATATATGTAGCTATATATAGTTTTAATATATATATATATTTCTCCCATTGCTTTTCTTATTTCAAATAATCCCCTTGTGTACCCTCCCTCTAGCTAATCTAATCTTATTTTTTTATTAATTTATTCATTTTACATCCCTTGTCTCCTCCCTTTCTCACCCTTCCTCCCTCTTTCCCCCAATCCCTGTCCCCTAGTCCTCAGAAAGGGGGAGCCTTCCTCTTTTACCAACTGACCCCAGACTATCAACTCTCTTCAGGACTGCCTGCATTCTCTTCCTCTGTAGCCTGGCAAGGGTGCCTCAGCTGGGGGAATTGATCGAAGAGCAGGCAAACAGAGTCAGAGACAGCTCCTGGTCCCCTTACTAAGTAACTACATGAAGACTGAGCTGCCTATCTGCTACATCTGAGCAGGGGGCATGGGTCCTCTCCATGTGTGGGTCCCTGGGCCCAGCTTTTTTTTTTTTTTTTTTTAGCTCTGTTGGTCTTCTTTTGGAGCTCCTGTCCTCTCTGGGTCTTTCTATCCCCCCACTCTTCCATAAGACTCCTGTGCTCTGTCCAAAGTTTGGCTGTGAATTTGAGCATCTGCTTCAATCCCCTGCTGGGTGGAGTTTTTCAGAGAGCATCTACAGAAGGCTCCGGCCTTTCCCTCTCTTCATTCTGTTCTGGTGTCTATTCTGTTTGCCTTCGAATAAGAATTAAGCATCCTCCCTAGGGTTCTCCTCGTTACTTAGCTTCTTTGGGTCTGTAGATTGTAGTAAGTTTATCCTGTATTGTATGGCTAACATCTGCTTATGAGTGAGTATATACCATTGGTGTCTTTCTGGGTCTGGGTTACCTCACTCAGGATGATCTTTTCTAGATCCATCCTTTCTAGCTAATCTTCTTAACCAGTATATTTGAGATCTTTCTGAAAATCTCTATGTGAAAGTTGAGGAGGTTGAGTGTAATTTTGGTTTCTGAAGTTTTCAGCCCAAAGGACCCTACAGAATCAAGCTACATAATAGTTGGAAAAGGTTTAAGACAAACAACCATAATAGCTGGGGAGGAGCACTTCCAGGGCATCTGGGATGTTCAGGACTACTAAAATTATGGGTGATATCAGCTTCTTGGGAAGCAGAGTGGGGCAGGAGGATCACAAGTTCAAGACCAGCCTGGGAAAAATAGGGAGATGCTGTTTCAAAAACCAAACCAAGAACAATTAAAAAACATGACCTTTTCCTTTTGAGGACAGGAATGACCTGCTTGAAATTATCCTCTATGTCTGTGTTCACTGCCCATCTCCTACAGGAATTTTTCCAGGTCACTGTGTACTCCTGACACTTCTTTCTCATGTGCTTTCTGTGGAGAATGGCCCCTAGAGGACAGTTGTTGTCAAGGTTAGCTTCTTGGGAGTGCTTATGACCCAATCTTAGAGCCCTCTCCTAGACATTTCAATTCAGTGGTCTGGGACAGGAACCCAGGATTTTAAAATTATACAAAGCATTTCTGCTCATCCTAGGGAACTGCTTAAAGTCACCATTGATCTTCAGAGTATAGCACCAGGAAAAGGAAGCAAACAGCACTAGTTGGTCAGAGGTCAACTTTGCCCCAAACAACCATAGATAGTGGGTAGCATAATTGCAGTCCTGGGACCCTACTGTCCCTCCCCTTCAATCGCTGTGTTTTAGTACTCTGCTCCTGGCAAGTAAGGCTGAGGATCCAGCCTTTCCTCGACATCCTTTTGTGCTTTTGCAGAAGCTCAGGAATGTTTGCTTTTCATGTTTTCATGGGGATCTTTATTACCCAATCTAAAATTTCCTTACCAGGGGATCCTTAGAAGACCAAGTGGACTGAGGAGGGTAAAAGAGGGAGGAAGACAAACTGCACAAAGGGTAGGTTAGAAAGACAGCTGCTTGTGTAGGCGGCATCTCCAAACTCAGTTCCTCTGAATAAATCATGTGGGAAGTCCCTGCTTTGCAAGAAGAGGAGTGGCTGTCCCACCCGTTTCGATAAGATCTCCTTAGCAACCTACCCTGGTGGTTGTGCTCATATTTCAACCACGTTGACATATCAAATTGCTTTGAACCTAACCAGCTCCATCAGTTCCTAAAATGTCACCAATCTGCAATTAGTTATTTCATTTTTTTGTGGTCCTTCCTTAGAATGCTTCTGAAGCCAGAGCGCTTCTGACATCTACAAGGCTGGGACCTCTCCAAACAGCAAATGAATTTCTCACAAACAGGTTTCCCGGTGCCTGACACACAGAAGATTATCCAGAAGTATTTATCTATTGTAATGTCCTGAATCTTTATCTGATCTTGAAGGCCACTCCCCTTAAATGAGCATCTGTCGGCTGGAGCACTATATATCCACACAAAAATTGAGAAAGGTGTATTTACTCAATATGAAGGTCGAAGACTGTCTGCATTTGAGAGTATTAAAACAACCTGCAGTATCTGAGGTACTAGTAATCGGCAGGCCTGTGTTGACTGGATTGACGCCACCTGTTCTTCTGTAGGTTCTCACCTTCAGCCTCGATGATAGAAGTCACTCTTGAAAATGCTGCTTGCCCTATCTGTGCCTGCAATTTACCAATCATTACACAGGACTGAAAATTTAGACACGCTTGGCATCTGCTTGTTGAATGAGTAAGAGCAGAGCTGGGAGAAAGTAATTTGGTTATGAGATGAGAAATGGACTTTGAAATTCAGCCAAATTTAAGTACCTTTCACCGAGTGGACCCAGAGGAGAGGCGAACCTGGGGATTGAAGCCCATCCTGCTTTGGCTTTGGGTCAGTTCTTCCTATGTTTTCTTCCCCTATGTGTTTACTTGGGTCTTTTGTCAGCCACATTTAAAAAAATCAGAACTCCTGTTGGTCCTGCAGGCTTTCTCGTGGTTCATTCTGTCTTGCCCCTTTCTTCCCTGATTTGCTTCCAAAGTGTAGCCCTTGGGACCCTGTTTAGCCACACTGCCATTTATAGGCAGCACCAGGGGGCCACTCCCACCCCTTTCTTCTGGCTGGGCTTCCATCCTGCATTGTCTCCTATTTGATGCAGAAAAAAGGACTGGAGAAAAACTATGCAACTGGAGTAAGAGCAAAGTAGTGAGGAGAATGCTAATTATGGGAGGTGGTGGATGTGTTAATTAATGTCACTGTGGCAACCAGTACATAGCATGTAGTCAGCACATAATAAACCTTGAATATGTAAAATGTTGTCAAATAAATACTTTTGAGTAAAATCTTAATGTAAACAAAGTGCAATATGACACATTTGAGTTTTTCTCTCCAAACCCTCCACAACATTACAGAATGGAATGGTCATCACTAGACGCTGGGAGGGGAAGGAAAGGAGGTGTGGGGGGGAGGTGGGACAAGGAGTACTAAACGCAGATAGAAATAGATTCTTGTGTTCTACAACTTAGCAAAATGACTGTTCCACCTCACTATGTATTTTGTAAAGAAGAGAGACGTTCAAAGTAATGACACATCGGAAGAGATGGTGACGTTAACTATGTTGGTTGTGTCATTACACGTGACAGTTACACATAAAATTACTACATTGCACCTTGCAAATAAGTGCTATTTATTATTAAGTGTTAGTTTGAAAAGGGGAAGAAAATTAGTAGCTTTTAAGGCTAAAGTTTAGGCTGCCGAGATGGCCCGGCAGGTCAGGGTGCTTGCGGCTGAGCCCAACAACTTGAGTTCATTTTCTTGAACCTGTGTGGTGGGAAAAGAGAACCAACTTCCACAAGTTTTTTTTTCCACAAGACTTTCACATGACACACATGTGTTCATGCATCACACACATACAGTGAAATAATAATAGTAATACTGTCGTCTTAAAGAGCAAAGCAAACATTCATACCTACTCTCTTGCTTTGTAATATGTCAGTGGCCTTTGGTAAATCTCACGAAAGCCTCACTCAGAGAATGGGGATGTGGCTACCTACAGGTCCACACACGTATGTGGATGACAGTGTTATTCTTTTGACCTTTGCCTGCATTTTGCTGGTTTATACAAAAAATAGGTTTCTTCTCTCAGTCTCTGTTAGACTCATCTGATCATCCTTCACACTGCTCATCACAATCCATGATTGTTCTATTTCAGAAAGACTTGATCCTGCTCTCCAGAACCAGCTGCTAAGTGAAAAAGGTGTAGAGATTTGGAAGGAAGGAACAGGCAGACCCAGGATCTCACAAAGTGAAATTTATTGGGACTTGCAGACAGAAGCCAAGGTGACTAAATGCCACACCCTGGGCAGTGGTCTATGGGCTCAGCTAGCCAAAACGAGCCATGGCTAGACAGAATCTTCCTGGCCTTTGTTTTACAGAATGCTGGCAGCCTGGAGAAATGGCTCAGGGGTGGAGTACGTGTTGCTCTAGTAGAGGACTGCAATTTGATTCCCAGCATCCGTGTTAGGTGACCTACAACTGTCTGTAACTCCCGCTCTAGGAAATACCATGACCTTCCTTTTCTGACCTCTGCAAATTCCTGTGAACACATGCGCACGCGCACACACACACACAAATAATAAAATAAAAGTTAAAAAATCCACTATTAGCAGAACTAATAACAGTTAGCAAAAACCCTGGGAGTGAAAGACTGGCATGTCACACTTGGTTGATTCTTTTGCTGACTTGGAATGGATCACCTAACAGGCAAAATGGCAGCTGGGATCAAAATGGCCACAGCTCTGTCAAGTCACTGGTGTGTGTGTGTGTGGTTGTGTATGTGTGTGACTGTGTTGCTCTCTGATTAGACTACAGGTAGTGTACAGGTAGGAGGATCAGTTACACATCTCTTTGCTGTATTCCAGGTATAGAAAGGTGTGCAATATATGTGATAATAATTATACCATTATTTATCACTTCTAGTTAGAGGTAGTGGGGAAAGTATTAGAAAGAAAGAAGAAGGAAAATGCCAGAAGGCAAAAAGGTCCTGTTTCCTGAATAGAAAAGATAAGAGGCCAAGCTTCGGTCTGGGGTCCTGGCTGAGAGAAGTAGACACATGTTTCATTGGTTGTCAATGTGTGATCAATATCAAGTTTGAAAAGACTGAATTCACTTTAGTAGTAAGCTCATCTGGCATTTCCCCAATAGAACTTCATTATTAAAACAAACTTAGCGGAGAACTCTGCCTGCAGGAGCAACACTGTTGGGACAAAGCGAACCCCCGTGTATCATGTGAGTCCCAATACTGGCTCAGGCACAGCACGACAGTGAGAATGAATGGGAATGTTGCTAAGTCTGACAACTGAGCCTTTGGGAGAGGAGAAAACCCTGCTGACCATTCTGTATGTTAGCCTTGTGTGTTAGTCAGGGAGCTCTAGAGGAACAGAACTCATAGAATGTGTGTAAATATGGGATTTATTAGAGTAGCTTATGGGCTGTGGTCCAGCTAGTCCAACAATGGCTGTCTATGAATGGAAAGTCCAAGAATCTAGTAGATGTCCAGTCCGCCAGACTGGATGTCCCAGCTGGTCTTTGGTGTATGCTAGAATCCAGAAGAAGAATCTAATTACTGGCATTAGAGCTCTTGCCAGAATGAGCAAGAGCAAGCAGGCAAAGGGAAAGAGCTTTCTTCTTTCACATCCTTTGTATAGGATGCCAGCAGAAGCTGTGGCCCAGATTAAAGTGGGTTTTCTCACCTCAAAAGCTCTGGATTTAAAATGAGTCTTTCCACTTCAGATGATTTAATTAAGAAAAAAATTTATTACTTACAGGTGTACCCAGCTGTTTGGATTTTATTTAATTCAAGCTTAGTCAAGTTGACAACCACAAATAGCCATCACACCTTGTAAATAAATGTGCATGAGAGAGAGAAATGGTTTCAGAAGAAGGAAGAAAATACAAGGACAGTTCTCCCAACTTTTCTGCTATTTGTTAACAAAGCCAAAATAAAAGGTTAATAAAATGGATTTATAAGAGAAATGATGTGAGGCTACAGTCAAGAGGTCTGGATTAGTGTTATTATGAGAACTGTTGACGCCAGCTGTCAGCCTCTTAATTGGACACCTACTTCTGAGATTGGCCAGAGGTAGGACAGAGATGAAGCCACATTTCTTGTTGGTAAAAGCTCACCTTCTGGTGGGAGATTTGTGGTAACCAAATAAGCAAGCCCCCCAATAAATTCTGTAAAGAAAGTAAATGAGCCGCAGTGGGATGCTGCCTCATGGTTAGGGGAGTGCAGGTAACAGGCAGCTGAAAAGCACTTTTCTGAGATTGTGGTACACTAATGTATGGCTGGACAGTTGGATGGAGGCAGTTGCACAGAGATGGAAGCTGAGAGCATCTCAGGTAAGGAAGAGGAGGGTGCCTGTAATAAAGGCAGAATGAGAGGAAACCTCTAGCATCACTCTGCCCTCTCCTCATCCTCTACAAATTACCACTTCCATATTTCTTCCTACTGACTGCTGGTGTTTATTATTTATTAGCAATGTGACCTTGAGCAGGATGTACAGCCATTCTAATTGGATAGCTGTAATGTGGCAATGTTAATGAGCTCTACCTCAAAGCCTTGTCATGGGAATTACGCATCATAGCAACAAATACCAATAATTGCCACAGAGTGTTGGGAACTATGCTGTCATTAGGTGACCTGATGCTCCTCTTTACAGGACGGAGGCGGCATTATTGTAGATGAAGACACTAGGTTGGCAGGCTGAACACCTTGCTTTGGGATACAGGATGGTAGAGATGGCATTTGAATGGAGGCATCCTTCTTCCAGAGCCCCAGCTTCACCCACACATCACCCGGATTCGGAATCTGCAGATCTGTGCCTGCCGAGGGTCTAAGCCAACGCCTGCCTGTGATAGCCTCCGTGCTTCTGCCTCTAGCATTACTGGGCCGATTTCCTTTCCTCCACTTTACAATTTTGAGTGATTTTTTAGAAACTATAGTTTAGAATGATACCCAGAAGTCAGAAATCTGCCACAGAACTGGAGCGAGAAGCCACAGCTCCTGATTTGAAATTCCCAGGTCTTTCTCCTGCAGTCTGCCTCCTAGAGCTTTGCTTATTATAATTAAGGGTATTTTGAAAGGAGCCCTCAGAAGCACTCGCTGAATTTGCTCCAGTAGATCCAGCTGTTTGCAAAACAATAGGTCCAATTTTCTTCTTTAACACTGCTTCAATTAACATTTAGAAGATTTTTCCATATTCATTGTTTCTATTTTAAGCAAAAGATTCTCCGAGCAGTTCAGTACTCGTCAGCTGATGGAACCCGAAGAATTCTGGATCTGCACCCCCTTCACCACCTGTCAGCGCTGCTTACTGTCTGCACCTGTCTTGTGCCTCCTTGTGCGTGTCCTCAGGATTTCTGGGTTATCTGGAGGCTTTGGAAATAGGCAGGAATCTTTGTTCCTGGAGAATTGGTTTGTTTGCATTTACCCAGCCTCATCCTGTTGGCTACCCAGAGTTGAAGTTAAAAATTTCAAAACCAACCAACCAGCAAACTTCTTAGCTGGGATGGTTGGAATTGAGAATCAGCCCCAGAGGCATGAGGAAAGGCACAGGGGTTGATAGCTCTGCAAGTCCATCATAGCTGCATGTGGAGAAAGGAGGTCATACCAGGTGTCAACCAGAACATCCCAAGCTGTTCTGAGAGTTCCCTGGTGTCGGTGCAGGCTTAGAATTCGAGTCCTGGTGGTGCATACTTTTTTTTTTTTTTTTTTTTTTTGGTTTTCTAGAGACAGGGTTTCTCTGTGTAGCTTTGGCTGTCCTGCATTTGCTTTGTAGACTAGGCTGGCCACGAACTCACATCTATCTGCCTGCCTCTGCCTCCCTGAGTGTTGGGCTTAGTCTTGCATCATGATATTTGAGTGTGGTGCATGCTTTTAATCTCAGCGCTCAGGGAGGCAGAGGCAGGTGGATCTCTGTGAGTTTGAGGTCAGCCTGGTCTACAGAGCAAGTTTCAAGACAGCCGGGGTTACATGGAGAAACCTTGTGTCAAGAAAAGAACTAAAGCCCTGATTTCTTCATGGGCATGAAGTTCTAATACTCAAACACCTACCCTGTGTCTCCCTGTTACAAATGTAGCAGGCATTTCAAACCCAATGTGATAAAAACAAATTCCTGACCTTTGCTCCCGAATTTACTTACTGTGCTGTCTTCCTTACATTTGCTAGTGACAGCTGTATCCTGGAAGATGCTCCCATAAAAGTGAAGTTTTCCCTAACACTTCTTTTTCCTTGTGTGATCCCAAGTACCAGCCACTGGCTTTACCTGTTAGCTAGTACCTTCCAAATAGATCCTGAGGCTAATTGTTTGTACCACCTCCAACACTGCCAGCCCCACCCCCATTTCTGAGGTCTCCTATGCATCCTGTGCTTTCACTTCAAGTGCGATTCTTGAATGCATGGGTGTATACTAATGACTCTCACAGCTCTCCAATGGCTTTATGGCTCTCAAGGTGAAAGGTCAATATTTTCAGGGGTTGATGAGTACTCTTGAGACAGGGTGGCCCTTGTATGCTCTATGTAGTTGAGGATGACCTTGAACTTCTGATCCCCTTGCCTTCCTCCCTGAGTCCTGGGGTTACAGGTGTCCACCAGCATGGCCAGTTTATAAGAACTGGGCCCAGTAATTCATGCATGCTTGACAAGCACTCTACACCTTCAGTCTAACAATTCAATTTTCTTTTAGTTTAAATTTAGTCTTATTTTGCTTTATTGTATGAGTGCTTGCTGGCACCACCTGTGTGCCTGGAGACAGCAGAGACCAGAAGAGAGTAATTCATCCCCTGGAACTGGAGTTGCGGATGGCTGTCAGTCTCCATGTGGGTGTTAGGGACTGAACCTGGGTTTCCTGGAGGAGCAAGATCTTAACCACTGATCTGTCTTTCCAGCCCCCAAAAGTCAATTTTTAAGGTGGCCTCCTGGATGCCTGCCCTTCCCCCTTGCTCTTCTCATTGAGCTGATCTTCTCACTGTCCATTGAACCTCAGCCACTAGGGTCTCCTTGTTGCTCCTTCACCTATCAGATAGAGTCCTGTCTTGGGAAAGAAGGGTCCTAATCATGACTGCCTCCCACAGCAAATGTCTGCTCAGTCAAACCTCCCCTCATCATCCTGTGTAAGCCCTCAAGCTGCATGCTCACCTCTGCTCCCAGTTCCTACTCACCCATTTTATTCTTAGAGCATGTATCACCCTTTGATACAGTATGTAGTTTACTTAATGGTTCTGTTTATTGCCCCAAGCCACAACTTCCCACTAAGATGTATGTAGAGACATTTTAATTCAGAACATGGCCGCTTTGGCAAGAGATCACCTCCAAAAACCTTCTAGGTCTGTTCCATCTGGCTGGAAGACAGACAGGCCTTTACTCCCAGGAGACAGAGCCATGCAGATCTCTGAATTCTAGTCAGTTCTGTTCAGTCAGTTCGGTTGAGCCAGGGAGGTGAGAGGCGGTGCGGTGGAGCTGAGTTCAGTTCGTGGGATTCCGAGGCAGTTTCTGGGAGAGTTTGCAGAGAGGTTGAAGAGCGAACAAGCTAGGCACAGGTGAAGACAGAAGAACTAGCCAGAGAGTGAGAAAGAGCCAGAAGATAAGAACATATTTCCAAAGTTAGTATGAGGCCAATCAGAGCAATTCAGTGGAAACTGAGTGAAACCAGATGGAATCACTCAGCTTGGAGAGGAGTTTGAGCCAGAACAGCTGACTTGAATCAGCCAGCCAGAGTTCAGAAAGAACTAGAAAGGGTGGCTTATTCAGCAGTAAGTCTCAGAGGCTGAAAACACTCTAAGCCTAGATTAGCTTGTACAGAGCCTAGAAGCTTCCTGGACTAGGCCTAGGTTAGCAGCCAGAGGCAGGAAGCCTTGGAGATGACAGTGACATTGGGCGAATAAAAGATACTTTAGCAAATGTAAGCTCCAGGATGCAGGGGTCTCTGTTTTTCTGTGTGTTTGCAGTGCCTTGATTAGTACCTGCCACTTTGATAGATTTGTTAGAGGAATGAATGCTAAGGCATCAACACAATGTCTCACTGTATTTAGCTAAAACCATTCCATTACAAAAAGACAGGAAACCAATTTGAGTGGAGGAGAAATGTGACTGGATGGCTTCCAAGACCCCTGGAAATCCAAGGACAGCTCCATCCAGGAATGTAAATGAAGGTATCAGGACCCCCCAGCCCCCCGGCCCCCCCCCCCGTGTGCCGTTGTCTCTGCTCCTCTCCCTGGTGGCTTCATTCTCAGGCAGGTTTTCGTTGCCACCACCGACTCCGGGCAGGACGAAAAGCAGGAGGCATCTAGAAGCGCCCAGGCTGCCATTCTTTCAGTTAGATGGGACAGGAGTGCATGGTGGGTGGGGAAAACACTTCCCCTTTACACATCTACCTCATTTTAGGAGTCTTCTCGTTGGCCTGCCTCAAGTCAGGTGCCAGGACGCCAGTGTGATCCACTGGGTTAAAGTGCTACCAAGACAAATCAGCTGGCCGTGTCTCTGGAGCAGAGTGGGAAAGTCCCTGCATCAGGTCCATGAGGGCTCCATGGTTGTGAGGGAAGCAGGGGTGCTTCTGTAAAGAGAAGCGTGGACCTCAAGGGCAGCCAGAGGAAATAAAGTGTGAGAAGTAGAATTGAATGGCGCTCTAATACTAAGTCTATTAGTTACAGATATTGGGTGGCAAGTGACATCAACTCAAACCAACTTAGGTATGAAAAAGAAATTACTGATTGATTTGTGACCCTTAAGAGCCATATTTTATGGTGTATTCACTGTCCTGTTCAGCCCCTTCCTCTTAGCACTCACCTTGGACCTGTTGTTTGCTCTGGCCAACAGGACATTTTAGGTATGACACGAGCAGAATCCTGGCAAGCTGCTGGCACACTGGGGCTTGCCTGGAGGGATCCAGCCACAGAGAAAAGGCCCAAACACTGTCCTCCTATCTAGGCTCCTGCTGAGTCATTTGAGCAGCACGTCATCACAGATGCTCCAGCCCGATAACATGGTGCAGACTTCAAAAAGCCACCGTATCTCCTCTGTGAGGGGAAGGTGCTTGTCATGTCAGGGGTCATTGGTTGTAAAAGGTTAGAGAGTTCAAGCCCAAGCCTTGTGTTCTTACAAATGCTGAAACCGAGGCACAAAGATAATTGCCAAGGCTGAGATCCCATCCAGGCGCAGTCAGAATCCAGGTATGGAAGCTGCTGTCCAGACATGACAGCTGGGTTTCCTCAGTCATGATGGAGATGCGTGGTGTGTATGCCTGCTGAGGTAGCCTGGAGGGCCCTGCCTGTGGGGTAGGACATTGTCCCCCAGCTTGAAGTGCTCTGTTCTCTGGGCTGTGGCACTTCTCACGCAGGGTAAGCCAAGCCAGGCTCACCTTGGAAGGGCTATAGAATTTCCACAGGGGAGAAGTACTTGGGACATTCCTTGTTTGGCATGAATTTGTGGCTCTTTAAACAATTTAAAGGCAGTTTTTATAACGCTTCCCAGGCCATTTTGTTTCCTTGGGCAAACGAAGGCTTTTCTTGCCCAGGCAGCCATTTTGTGCCTGCCTCAGAGAAGGGCAGTCATCAGTGGTCTCTGGCAAATCAACAGAGCTAGGGAGGAGGCAGTCCCCGTCACTGCAGCCATCACTCTCTTCCTCCCCCATCACCACCAGAGGCAGAAGAGCAGCAGATTAAAATCTGCCAAATCTCTAAAGAGCCAGCGTCAAGCCCATAGCTTTGGAGATGAGGAAACAGGCCCAGAGAGGCTGAGCGCTTGTTTCAGCCGCACGGCAGTTGTAGAGTTAAGGTGTTTTTACAGCCCTCAGCTTTGGTTGAGAGTCACATCCTTTTTGCATAGCCCTAGAGTCTCGTGATGACTTCAGACACAGCTCTGACGCACGGCAGGGACTGAGGTTGTTTCTGTTTGTTTGTTTGTTTTTCGTCTGTCTTTGAGACAGGCTGTCTCTGTGTAGCCTAGGCTGTCCTGGACTTGCTTTGTAGACCAGGCTGGCCTCAAACTCACAGAGATTGGCGTGCTTCTGCCTCCCAAGTGCTGGGGTTACAGCAGTGTGCTGCCACATCTGGCTAAGGGGTTGAGTTTTGAGGAAGGGAGATAGAGAAGGAGTTGAGCTTCAGTTGGAGGGGGCGGGCCAGAAAGTGACGAGATAATGCAGATTTCTTTAACAGGGACTCTGGCTTCACCAACAGAACACTTGGATCTAACATCTTTAAGACCATTTCCCACTTGTAATACAATGTTAGCTCTGCTGTTCCCGACCCCATGGCCTTGATCCATTTTCCTCTAGTTAAGAGAAGTTAAGCAACTTACCTAAAACACAGGTAGAGGAGCTATGCTTTAGACCCTGCATTGTATTGTGCTGTGGCAATGTTTAAAGGCATACTCATTGCTACCCATGGATTTGGAACTATTTAATCAATACCTGTTTGTTCCTGGGGAAAAAGGCATCAGGCTACATAGGAGTTTATTTTTAATTCAAAGCTGCATAGTGCACTGACAGCATGGGATCTTGGGACAAACTATCCAGGTTCAAATCCAGGTTTCATCACGTAGGCCTCTATCATCCTGGGGTCTTTTCTTCCATGTTATGTGTACAGAGCGTATGATCTGAATGGGTACTTCACAGTGTTGTGATGAGGGTACATGGGAAACAACACTTCAAGTCATGTGACACAAGCCCTCAACAATGTCAGTGTCCCTGATTCACTACAGTATAATTTAGTTAGAGATCTGGATGAGACTCAGAACATCGGAAGGGATAGAGTCAAGATTTATAGTAACAATTATTTTTCACTATCAGAAGGGGATTAAAAAAAAAGCTTGTGTCTGTCGAATTTATGGAGGAAAGTGCACATTTGTGTTTTAGTTGTGTGCGTTTAAGTAGATTTCAATATAAATGGATACAAACTTTGGAAAACTTGAACTCTTTGTGTTTGGAAAAGCTGGCATCCTTGTTCCATTTTCCTGGATTGACTGGCCTTGGTCAGGTTGTAGGCAGAGAGGTTTGGCCTAGATCAGGAATACCTTTGGCCTGTTGACTGCTCTTGCCTGTCTGGCCTGCTCCCCACTTCTTTGATTCTGTCCATTCTTTCACACTCCACTTGGGTGAAAGGGCCCTCTGGCTGCTTGGAGCAGGGCTGGATCTGATCTTCCAGGAGGGGCAGTGGACTAGGTCCCCAGCACTTTGTCCTAGTAACTTCTGTGATGACTCAGTGTCAGTTCATCCTCCTCCCTGCAGATGGCAGTGTTCACCTTCCAGCCCAGCGTTTCTCAGCTTTCGTAAAACTGCGACCCTTTAATACACCTCATGTTGTGGTGGCCCCCAACCATAAAATTATTTTCATTGCTGCTTTATATTTGTAATTTTGCTACTATTATGAATCGTAATGTAAATAGCTTTGGAGACAGCGGTTTGCCAGGGGTTGCTACCTACACATTGAGAACCACTGCTAATCAGCCTTCTCTCCAGAAATGTGGCTTTCTACTCGTCATATCCAAAGGATGCTCCCAGGAGGGCATATTTTCCAGAGCCCCTTTACTACTTTGGAGTGCATCTCACAGATTTAGTAACTGCCTACAAGTCTTAGTTCAACAAAATACAGCTTTGCTTCAACACAAAGACAAATGAAAGAAAAGTAATTGAAAATAAAGCAGTGAACCTTTCAGAAGCAGACGCTTGGGTGCACTTTATGTAGACATTATGATGAAATAGATGCTAGGCCTGTGCCTATGATTGCTATGACCGTAACAGCGCCAATGATGTGTGATGAAATGGCTGTGTGTGTGTGTGTGTGTGTGTGTGTGTGAGAGAGAGAGAGAGAGAGAGAGAGAAAGACAGAGACAGACAGACAGACGGGGTGGGGGTGGGGGTTTCCTATGTAGCCCAGGCTGGGACTGGCATGGAATCTGCTAAGCGACTCATCCTGGCTTACAGCCACAGTGCTCACTCTCTAGTCAGTCTAGTATGTGCTAGGATCCATCAGTAAAATGCCTGTCTATCATGGCAGACAGGTTTTAGTACACTCTGAACAAAATAAAAAACAAATTTACTCTAACATTTCAAATAAATAAATGAATGAATGAAAAGAATGAATGAAAGAAAAGAAAGAAAGAAAGCGCTGCTGTTCCTCTCTGGTTTTATGGGGGCAGCCACATCTCGAGTTGGCTCAAATAAACCTCTTGCTATTGCATCGAAAAAAAAGAAAGAAAGGAAGGAAGGAAGGAAGGGTTTCCACACACTTCCAGAATATCTTCTAGGGGGCATTAGCAACCGCGTTGAGAACTTTTGACCACTGGGGCTGCTATGGGCAAAGTCACGGTACAGCCAGTTCTAACGAGGATCTCACTCATAATTTAACTTACCTATGAAATTTAAAATAGATGCTCAACTTGGGATTGCAACAATCCTAATGATGGCAATAACTTGGACATGTGAATCCACTTTGCCAGCTATGTACTTCAAGAGATCTGGGTACAGATCAAATATTTGTAACAGGGTTTGACGACATACTGGTATGCTCTATAAATGAAAACAAATGCAGGAGTTTGAAGTGGTAGCAAAAAGGGTATAAAGTACTTCATGACTAACTTTTTACCTGGGATGAGAAGGTACATTGAATAAATATTAATTATCAAGAGTAATTTTATCTGCGTCTTTTTATTATTAATGCTGCTACAGGGAAAAGCTAAACATATACTCACAGCTTGTGCCTCACTTCTGCTGAAGAATGCTGAAATAGAGAAAACCCGGGGCCAGTTTTCTGGCCTCTGAGTTCTCTTGCGCTTTCTCTGTGACAGGAATACAGAGCATGCCGGAAGTGAAGAAACAGTGAACGTGATCTCACTATTTATTTATTTATTCATTCATTCATTCATTCATTCATTCATTCATTCATTCATTCTTGAGACAGGGTTTCTCCGAGTAGCCCAGCTGTCTTGAAACTTGCTCTGTAGACCCAGCTGGCCTGGAACTCTCAGAGATCTGCCTGCCTCTGCCTCCCAAGTGCTGGGATTAAAGTCTTGCATCACCTGACCTAAACATGAGTTTATGTAACCTCTTCCTTTCCTGAAACCCATAATTTACTGGTCAGTTATGCCTTATTTTCTACAGGGCACTTGGCCTTTAGGACTGGGCCTTCAAATATAGGCAAACCCTCAAGTTATTATTATTATCATCATTAGTATTATTTGTTTTTTTGAGATAGGGTTTCTCTGTGTAGCCTTGGCTGTCCTGAACTGACTTTGTAGACCAGGCTGGCCTTGGACTCACAGCGATCCACCTGCCTCTGCCTCCCAAGTGCCTTACAAGTGTGTGCCACCACGTCCAGCCATTACTTATTTTTCAAAACAGGTTTTCATTCATCCCAGGCTGGCCTTGAACTCTAAGCAGCCACGCATGATCTTGAATTCCCTATGCTCCTGCCTCTACCTCCTGAGGATTACAGTCGTCCACCATTATACCCAGTGAAAAATTATTTTGTGCTTGTGAAAGTGTTTTGCTTACATGTATGGCTGTGTACTATGTGTGTTCCTGCAGAAGCCATAGCGTCCATATGTGAGCTGCCGTATGGGTTCTGTGAATCACACCCAGGCGCTGTGGAAGAGGACCCAGTGCTCTTCATTGCTGAGCTGCCTCTCTCAGCCCCTCACATCAGTCTTACACAGTGCTGGGAACGGAATCCAGTGCTTTGTGCTAGCTCGGCAAACACTCTTTCAACTGAGCTGAGGCCCTAGTCAGTGATTAATTTTTGATGAACTCTCAGGTTTGGGCTCATGGTTTCTGGCAGGGCTGATCATTTTCCACACACCTGTCCACTACCCATCTTTGAGATCCTTTGCTTTACATTCTGACGTGGGAGTTTGGCCCACTGTACAAGGACTTGTGCCAGCCCTGCTCAGAGACAACGAGGAAGAGAAGCATTTCAAAGCTCAGGAAGACGCCTTGTCCCTCTGGAGATACGCAGAGAAGGCAGGTGGCTCCATTTCAAAGCAAACTCTGGGATAGCTCCCAGACAGTGGGTACAACCACTCACTCGGTTACAGCCTAGCCAGCAGCCCGATCAGGCACTACAACAGTTAGGAGGTTCAGGGTATGGAGAGGCTACGTAAAACCATTTGTAGTCCAGTTTTAAAGAACCGCTTTCTCTCGCTGGGAGGTCAGTTTCATACCATGAAAGAGAAGTCTTGATGGTGAGCCGCAGGAGCGCTGAGGGTAGAATAAGACTGACACTTCATGGCTGTGGGGCCTAGCTTAGCATCTGAACCTCTCTGAACTGGAGCTCCCAGTTTCTGTCTGGGAACATCCCCACGGGGCAGGCAGGCCTAAAGGAGCAAGTTCATTACAGAGGAACACGAGCGCAGGTGCAGAGAACGGCCCTGCAGAAAATCCTTTCAGGAATGCGTCTTTCAGCTGCCTTCTTTCAGAATTTGGTCCCAGGGAATCTAATTTCAAAAATAAGAGTTTTGTGGGAAATAGTGTGTCCCCTGTGAGACTGATAAAGAATGACAGTATAGTGAGCCTTCTGAGAACTCCTGGCATGAAGAAATTAGCTTCACTTGGTTTCACTCAAGGTTTCCCACATTTATTTCATTAGGATTATCCCCCAGCCCCAAAGCGCAATCAAGTCTGTGGGTCGGTAAAAAATGATCCAGGAAAGTCTCCCCCTCCAGGTAGAGCCTCTCAGTCTCCCATTTTAGCTGGACTCCTTCTCCTCTGATTTTTCTATAGTGTGGATGGGAGGGGCGGGACAGGCCATCAGGCTTGCCAAGCCACTCATCCATTCCCGAGGGAACGTGGACAACCCCGGAAGTGTGTTTAAAAGGTCACGGGGGCTCAGACAATCTCTTGAAGGATTGCTCTGCTCTTTCCACCTGCAGTGGCTTAGATTTTGTTCCTTGTGTATTTTGTAAAGTTTCACGAACTGTTAGAGCTCTCTACAAATGATCAGCAACTATAATAACCTTCTGCCATAACAATGTTTCAAAAGGAACTGAAGACTGTTGCTTACACACACACACACACACACACACACACACACACACAGATCACTAGCTTATGAGCAGATCAAAAGGACATAATTAATTTATAAGCCCCATCCTGATTAGAAAGTAGAGATATGGAAAGATCACTAAAGAATGATGTTCAGACTCAATTTGCAATAATTGTACATTTCTTTCACCAAGACACATATCTGATATAATCTCCCAAATCCCCAAGTACACATAGAACATGGCTCAGTAAGGCTCAGTAAGTGACATCAGACAGGATAAGATAAAGATACTGTTCCTGAAAGGATTTGGGTCTAAATCAAAATGCACAGAAGTGAACCTAGCTACCTGTGGCTTCTTTTTGTTGAAAACATGATTTCTGCCTAATTTTTACTAAAAAAAAAATTTCAAGTGTAGAAATCAGGAGCAATAGTATAATAACCAGCCACCTAGAAATGTCAACATTTCTCTATGCTCGAATCCTGTATGCAAATATAGTTAAGAATGCACATATATTGCAGGGCTAGCTTTTCCATATTAAGTTGCAGACATCACAGCACATCACCTTAAATATTTAAGCATGTATCTCTTACATAAAGGACATTGTCCCACGTGATCACACGACACTCTCTAGCCTAAGAATATTGACAATAATTCTGTAGTTGCACCTGGTACCAACTCCACAGTCATATTTCCTGAGAAAGCAGCCAGAGCTCATGTATTGCATTTAGTTATAGCAATTTATTCTTTTTAAAGCTGGAATGTGATTTTTCCACCTCTAATGTTTACCTGATCTAATGACGCTTAGATAAGACTAGTGTTTTATAGGTGTCCCACAGAGTGGCTTTGTTTTATGTGTTGTTTCCTCTTGGTTCATTTAACAAGTTCTTCTATGCCCTTGCATTCTTGTAAACCAAGAGCTAGGCTTACATATTTGAAGGAGTAAACCAAGAGCTAGGCTTACACATGGGAAGGACTTTGGTCTAAACTGTCTTAGAGGTGGGCGTATTCTCTCTCTCTCTCCTGTGTGTTTGTGTGTGTTTTTGTGCTCATCTGTGTGGAAGCCAGAGACCAAGCCTGGATGTCCTTCCTCAGGACACCATCTATTTTGTTCTTTGAGTCAGAGTCTCTCACTGGCCTGGAGTCTACCAACTAGGTTAGGCTGGCTGGACAGAGAGCTGCAGGGATCTTCCTACCTCTGTCTCCCCAGTACTGGGAATTCAAAGGTGTACCAAGACACCAGGCTTTTCTAAGGTTACTGGCACTGAACTCAGTTTTTCATGCTTGCAGAGTGAGCATTTCACCTCCTGAGCCATCTCCCTAGCTGTATGAGCTTACTCTTTTTTGCATTCTGTTCCCTGGTGACCACATACAGAATCCCTGTTTAGGATGATGGGGGTTTGAGCTCTCTGTCTAGTTTGAATTCAAGCAGAAGAAAAATGGCAGGATGAGTTCTTTATATATACTGGATATTAGCCCTCTGTCAGTAGTAGGATTGGTAATGATCCTTTCCCAATCTGTAGGCTGTCGATTCGTTCGGATGACAGTGTCCTTAGCTTTATAGAAGCTTTTCAGCTTCATGAGGTCCCACTTA
>CM053764.1:3590730-3654944 GCA_028658305.1 Pachyuromys duprasi
AATGAGGGAGGGGGCTATGCATGGGATGCAAAAAACCTAACCTGTGATTGATATAAAAATAAATAAATTTATAAAAAAAAGGAAAATGGCAGGATGGTGACTGTGGATGACTCAGTCTTCAGCCAATTGTCACGTTCACCTGTATCTTTAAAGTGTGAATCGCTTCTGATAGTAAATGAATACTTGTTTATCCCCATCATTTTAGGAACATGCAGTAGAGTTTTAAAAAAGGAGAAAAAAGATCACTGTGGATTTGCCTTTTAGGTAGAATGACTATCATTTTAATGTGTCAACTCTTTCTTTCCTATAGCTTTCTATGGTGAATTTTATATTACAAAACATAAAATTTAGTCATATTTTTCAACTTAATTTGTAACAAAAACATTTCCCAGTTTATTTCAAACTTTTTGTACATCTTTTGAAAAATAATTGCATGGTCTTTCATATTGTTGAATTCTTACTTTTGGAAATTTAAAGATTTTTTTCTAGGTATAAATAATGTTATGGAGACTATCTTTATCCAGATAAATATTTATTTCTCTCCTTTGAAAATTATTTCCTCAGGAGAAATTATTGGGCTGAAAGGAATGGATTTTTAGAATTTATTTTCTGCCTGATTATCACAGTAAGGTGAGTTTATCATTGGCATGTAAAAATATAATAAAACTGGGGAAGAAAAAGTGTTCAGCATCCTCTGCCTGGAGGCTGATGTTAGCATTTTGACATGATTTCTTCTGATACAGCCAGTTATTTTCTTTCTTAGTAAGACTCAAGGGTATGAACATTTTTAAGGTTTTCGATAATACTGCCAAGATTGCTTTCAAGTCTTCAGTTTATTCTTCCAGAAGTGTATGTGTTGCAAGCATTTTGAAAACACAACCTTCTAAAATTTGTCAAGGAAGCTTGCTTGTTTCCAAACTGTCTGCACCTTCGCTGTGACTCACTGAAAGTTCACAAGCCTGCCCAGGAAGGGCATGAAAAAAGTCCTGGACAACAGTGCTCAGAAAACTCACTTCCAAGTTTTGATCTGACTGAAGTCCTTGTTTCTGAAAGGCTGCCTTTGCTAAAGTTGGCTATTATGGGAACATGTTTGATTGTGGCAGCTGGAGACGTCAGGACACTGGGCCGGCCTGATGAGACTACTGGCCATTTACAAATACAGACAGAAGACAGGCATCCTCTAGTAAGGGTTTCCAGGATATGGTGTACATGGAGAGTACTGATCACTCTCTCTACACTGGGGCACAGGAACAGGGCTGGTGTAGACTTGGGCCTCATCAGGCTTTCCCAGAACAGGAGTAATCAAGATTTCAGCCTCCTAAAATTGGTTGTTGTACATCTGGGCTAGCTTTGCATCCAAGTGAGAGGAATACGTCTTTTAGGAAGAGCAGAGTCTCTCTCTCCCCTCCTTCCCCCTCCCTCTCTTTTACTCTAGTTCTGTTCTCCTGCTTAGTTCTTGCACCTTGTTCTCTGGCTAGAGGTGCTGTTTTGGGAGGCTTGTAGAACCTTTAAGAGGTGAGGTGTGGCTGGTGGAAGTAAGTCACTACCACCAGAAGAAGGTTTCTAGTTTTGGCAACCGTCTGCTTCCTGTCCTGTCCATTGCCGTACGAACAACTACTGTTACACACCACAGCTTTGCTGCTCTGGACCGAGACATTCCAACATGGCTTCTATTTTGTAATGGACTGGAATCCTAAACCCCAAACCAACCTTTCCATCCTCAAGTTTTTAATCTGTCAAGCGCTATGCTCAGTATGATGCAAAATGATGATAATAATAATGCACATGGGACTGAGATACTTCCCCATAGAAGGCAGATATTTTTCCTAACACTCTTGTTTTACACGTTAGCTAGTCTATATAGAATACATCCAGTTCCTTATAAGAAAGCTTCTTTCCTGATGCACTCCTATAATCTCAGCACTTGGCAGATCACTGTGAGTTTGAGGCCAGTGTGGTCTACAAAGTGAGTCCAGGACAGCCAAGGCCAAACAGAGAAACCCTGTCTCGAAAAAAAAAAAAAACCAAACCAAACAAACCAAACCAAACCAACACAACACAACAAAAAAGAAAGTTTCCTTTCTTTCTATTCTCTTATCAGAAGTCATTCAACAATTCAAAAGTTATTAACTGAGTTCTAGTATGTACTGGGCACTTACCAAACACTGGGGACAGAAAGCAAGCATTGACACCTGTACTCTCATGTGTTCACAGCTATATGGAAGGAAACATAAGAAACTTATCAGGAGTGGATCCACATCCCATGGCAGACTTATTCAGCCAGTGGAGAGGCTTCCAAAAGCAGCGTGCAACATGAAGAAATCTACCAATCTGGAAACAGTAACAAATATGAGACAGAAACTTGAGGTTTGGGGGGGGGAATGAATGGTCTTTTGTGTATGCCCTTAACACCAACTTTCAGAAAGTACTAGGAATGGTAATAGGGGCTGAGGATGTGGAAGAAGGAAGCCAAGGTCTGATGAATTCTGTCACATACAGGCATTAGAACTTGTTTTGCAGTGGAACTCTGGAAATATCTGTAACCAACAACTGACATGTGCAGACCATTGGGGCTGAGAGGCACTACCCCTGTGTTAATGGTACTAATGCAAGCGATGTGAGGGGTTGGGTTGAAAGTGATTAGGAGGCAGCTGAAGCTTTGATAAACCTAGAAAAGAACAGTGAGATAATCACTTCACAAAACTCCAATCCAGACACAAGAAGTTCTCTTCAGTTGTTGACCAGAACAGTACCAGACACTCCCAAATATATAGCCATTCGCTGTTGTCCTTGGTTACCTCTAGAAGTGGAAAGAAAGTCTCTATTGCTGAAGACACCATGCACTTCAGAAATAGGCCCAGAAGCCCCTGAGCTGGAGCTGACATGAAAACACTCTCCCTGTGGACTAGAGCTTGTCGTACCAGAATGCTCCCTGCAAGCTTCTGAAGGAGGGAACCAACCGCCCTCCCCAGCACTCCCCAGCTATGATACGTATGAACCACATCAACAAGCACCATGGTCTAATAACCCTAAGGGTGCAGCAAAGGCACAAATACCTTGGAGGTAAGCAACAGTTCTCTAATTGGACTTAAGACTTGCTCAACAAGAGGGAAATCATGTCCATACCAGAAACCTCGCTAACTACTTAGTGCTAGTAAAGTACTTGTTATTGGAGGAGAATCTACAACAACTAACTTACTAAACCAGCATAATCCATAACAATGATTTACAAATATTTGTCCATATACCAACGATAGTGAGAGCTTCACCTCTCATTAAGGAGACTTCTCTTTGCAACAGAATAACACCATTACAGAAAGCCACACCAATAAGAACACAGTTTTGGAGCCCAGTCCCAATGGATGCAAATACAAAACACTCCTATGCTTAAGACCCAGAAACTATTGTGGAAGAGGGGGTGGAGAGTTGTCGCAGCCAGAGGATCAGGGAGTTTGCTGTGAGATTATGTCTCTTAGTAGTATCAGCAGCTACACCCATGAAGTCCCACCCCAGAGTGTGAGCTGCACAAGGATGACAGCAATGGTCACAGCAAACTGGACAGAGAAAAGCCCACGAGCCCTCTACACTACACAAAGAACTATAGGTAACCAGGGAAGCTGGGGACAAGAGAGGCCTCTCCAGGCAAGAGCACACCAGCTGGTTGTCCGGTGCCAAATGGTCAGCCCTGAAAACATAATACAGATAGTATGATGTGGACTCAACCAGGTTATCTTTACATATATTGCATGTATGTGCATGCAATAAGAATTAGAGGTGGGGGGCGGGGAGAGTTCTAGTGATAGAATCCAGACTGAGGAGTGTGAGAGCTCAGGTTGGGCAAGTAAGTAAATTATGCCACTAGCAAAAACAGGGAGAAAGATCCACCATTCCACATCTTCAGACCCAAGCCAGACCCTTTGACTCAACCCAGAGACCATTTCTTTTCAATCCTTTTTGTGTTCTTACCTCTTTTGTGAGTAATTTCCTTTCTAGAATAGCTGTTCTGGGATCCATTGGTGGACACGTTGCCCCCTAAGCATGAGGCTGTCAGTTCACACGTGTTGGGTCTGTTTTCTATACAGGATTGTAGGACTGTCCACGGGGCCCACACCTCAGGCTTCTTTGATATTCATCTTATGAACTGTCCCACAGATGGGAATTCACTGAGTCCACTAGACTGTAGGGACTAGTACTAGTTGTAAGGGAAGATTTTATTTACTTTTTTTGTATTTGTTTGAGTAATTTGCCTGCATGGCACATGTGTGCAGTACCTGTGGGTGGCAGTAGAAGATGATAGAACCTTTGGAAATGGCCTCACAGATGGTTGTCCGGCACTGTGTGTGTGTGTGTGTGGGGGGGGGGCTGGTAACCAAAGCCAGGTTCTCTGGGAGAGCGACAAGTGCTCTTAACTACAGTTACTTTTGTAGAAGACTCAGTTTCTGGACTCCTTGTCTTCCTAGTCTAAGAAGAAGCCCCAAGAAACTGTTTTGTAATCAGAGCCCCATGAAATACTGTTTGAAAAACTGCTGGGCCAGATGTGGTTTTGGAGTTGCATGGACATGTGTTTGAGTCTCCTCACTAGGTTATAATTGTTTTTGTTAACAATGACAAGGCAATTACTAACTAATTAAGTGTCCTGTCTTTGCAGAGTTGGTACTCAATCTTGTCATAAACGTTTCATCCCCAGAGTAAGAAAAGCCAGAGTTAAGGTGAAGGTAGGAGTATCTGGGAGACCAGGAAGAGAACTCAACTTGTCTTCTGTTCCACCTACTCCACACAGCCACAATCACCTGCCTTTTCATGAGATCTATCAATATTTAATGTGTGGGTGTCAGTTTCTGTAATTGAGCATTTTCCAGAACCTCCTTGAATTAATCATATGCAGGAGGAGATAAATAAAATGCCCTTTCTCAGAGCCTGGTTCCACTGGCTACTTGGAAGCCTGCAAACCACAGAGTGAACTTTCTGCTAATGGAGGACCCTGAAAAGAAACTGAATCAGAAAAGCGACGACAAACCCAGAAAAGTACGATTTAAAATCTCCTCTTCCTACAGTGGTCGAGTGTTGAAGCAGGTTTTTGAGGATGGGCAGGAATTAGAGTCACCCAAAGAGGAATACCCTCACAGTTTTCTCCAGGAGGCCCTTGAACCAATGGATGGCGTTTACGGCTCTGGAGAAGCCCCCAAGCCCCAACTGTACTCCCCCAAGCCTCAGCTGTACTCTCCCAAGCTGACTGCTCAGAGGATCAGCGTGTTTAGAGACGGCAGTGCCTACACTCTGGCCGGCAGCCAGCCTCTGTTCAATGACTACAAGGCGAATGACCATAAGGTTGGTATTGTGTGAGGTTATGGCCTTCTAGGGTAGGCTCCTTGGAATATGTCTAGAGAAATGCTGAAGTGCTTCAGATATTCATCTCACTCACATTCTGCTACTGGCCAGAGCTTTAGATACATCAATTGGGGAGCTGTTATTAGCATAATATTTCTTGGACAAAAATAACACGCGGGTTGACTACTCATTGGAAAGTGCGATGAGTATAAGCAGCGTTCAAATTCCATCCAGGGTAATACACTGTAATTGGGTCTTTGGCTGAGTTTCCTCAGCGTGTAAATTAAATAGAGGTGCAATGGTTTTCGGGTTGCTCAGCTGTCGCTTTATAGCATTATGTAGCAGTAGGTCATTTCGTTTCCTGAAAGAATTGAATATTTGAAGGTACCTATTTTGCTCCAGCCAATTATTCGGCTGTACTTTATCCGTGTCTCATTTTTTTTTCCTTCCCTTATCACCTTCCCACTGCCTGCTTTTTAAAATTGTTGGTCTATTTATTTAGTTTTGCCTTCCCAGGGCTCATTAATATGAGCGCTGTGGAGCTAGAGTCCTGGGAAGAAATGGAAAAAAAGCAAATCAAACGGAAGACGTGTTACTTGTGGAAGAAGTTTGAACTGATAGTTTGATGATGCAAGCTATTCCTACAGGTTTCCTTAGCTTCCCTGGTATCATGGATAATCAAAAGTCCACACAGGATTCCATTTGAAGCTAAAACGACCTGGGAAACAGTGATTTCCAGCATCTTAGGAAGTGGCTGTGTGCTCATGGCGGTAGAAGTATGAATGCTGTTTTTTTCTTTTAAAGAGTACATATAATTATGTAAGGTATCCAAGTTATTACTGGTAACTATACCATGGCATGTTCTAGCATTTGAAGGCTTTTATTCAGATAATTATTTTAAATCATGTTTACTGTTAGTTTCCTAAGAATGTAGGTATGGCAACAAATGTTTTGGATTTGGTAATATTGGCAAAAAGATAATTGTAGGCATATCCACAATTACCAAAACTAATACTACATTTCATTTTTGTATTAAAGGTTGTAGTGCCTTAATAATAAGGTTACAAAGTGTTGTTACAGATTTTCTTCTGTGTCTATTATGTTCTTTTCTTTACCATATTCTCAAGAAAAAAGGCAATGTGTGACCATTTCATGAAAGAGGAAAATTATGTGCCAAGTTGATAAAGGACCCATACACCATTATAAAGACTGACTCAAACTAGGAATCTGTATTCTCTGGTTTTCCATACTTTAATCTCTATGACGTGTTTCTTTTTAATAAACAAGATCATCTTATAGTAATGATGACAATGATGGTGGTGGTGGTATTTGCCAATTATTTGGGTCTTAGGTACTTAGCTATGTTTGTGCTTACAATAATAGTTCTTTGTAACTGTATCTTATTTGGAAGTTGAGAATTAGCAAAGGCTTAGTTTATATAAGCCGTGATAGCTAATTTAAGCTACTTCATCACTCATTTGCCAACTTTGGCACATGTAAGAATGATCTGATTAAAGCACAGTACTCAAGAGGCCATGTTGAAGGTTGGAGTCCTGCTTGGTCTCATTAGACCTTGTTTTCTCTGTTGTTCTATCAACTGCTGCATCCTTAGGTTACCAAGGTCTGAGTGTAACAGGGACCATAATGGACTTGTGCAGCATGCCTAGTAAAACAGTTCAGCATGGTATTCATGCAAAACAAGAAAGCAAAAGCTGGTGCTTTGTGACTCCTCAACAGCAGGTAGAGCTGTAAACTTACCCCCATAAATGCTGCCTGTGATACATGATGAGTTGCAGTTAAGTGCAGTGATTCACCTAAGCGTTTGGAATGCAAACCGGTCTTCGTATACCACCACTCACAGAAATTCACAACAGACTAGAGGTGGAAGCAACATCAGTGTTCATCAGTTGATGAATGGCTACACAAAGAGTGGTACACACACACAATGGGATAGCACAACAACTTAGAAAATTTTGACATGCTTTAACATGGATGAAGCTTGAACACATTAGATTAAGTGAAAAAAGCCATGCAGAAGCAGGCAAGCCTGTACCACTGCAGCTACATGATGTAGTTGGACTGCTTTCAAATCAACAGAGATAAGAAGTAGATGGTGGTTGTCAGGGTAGAGAAGATGTTACTGTTTATGGATCTGGTATCTCAGTTTGGGGAAGATAAAGTTCTGGAGAAAAATGTCATACAACAATTTGAATACCAGGGAACTTTACACTTATAAATGGTTAGAATAGTAAATTGTTTGCTGTATGTATTTTACTCTAATCGTAATGACAAAAACAGAACATGGGCTCTGGTGTCTGTCAAAGTCTACGTCTACCCACTTCCTGTGGAAGTTTGGGTAAAGAACTTTGTTGAGGGCCACTGTCACCATCTTGGCCTTAGAATGAGTCTTAGAATGAAGACATGAGTCTTCAAAAGAGGTCCATTAAGATGATTAAAACAGACAATGCCTGCAAAATGGCGGATGCGCTGTATGTGATTAGCAAACGGTACCTACCGCTGCAGTGATAAAACGCCCTTGAGGAAACGCTAAGTCTATTTTTTATTTTATTTTATTTTATGTGATATGTATAAAAGGTGGTGATAGATTAAAAAAACATGTTAAGGAATCAAAACGAACTGAAATGTGTAGGGTTCATGAAATTGTGGACAGGAAAAAGAAGGAAGGTAACATTTACTGAACACCCAATTTGTATGTATAAAATAATCTAATAATGACAATATTTTGAAAATGATAAAGAATTTTTTAAATTGGAAAAGCAGATTACTGGGATAAAATAATGTGTCCATCTAACATAACTGCCAAATAACATTTGAATAAAATTTGAATTGGAGCTGGGTGGTCGTGACATACACCTTTAATCCCAGCTCTCAGGAGACACAGGCACATAGTTCTCTGAGATTGAGGCCAGCCTGGTCTGCAAAATGAGTTCCAGGACAGCCAGGGCTACACAGAGACCCTGTCTTGAACAACAACAACAAATTTTGAATTGTTGACTCCAAAGCCCATGAAAATGCTAGTACCTCACAAGGCTTCTCTGCTTTCAGGAGTGCCTCGATAACCGTCTCTAGGCATGGGGCTACGGAAAACAGAATACTTACAGATACTTTCTCACAGAAACTGCCGTTCTAGACTGCATGCAAGAAGCTGAAGGATTCTTGGCTCCATTCAGCCGTCTATAATACAAGAGTGGAGTTTCCTCATGGAAGCTGGATGTAACCAGACCTTGTAAACTTCAGTTACACCCAGAGAGTTTGCCCAGACCCAAGGGGGAATCTGGCTGGCAAGAGGAATGAAACTAAATACACATGGAGAACAATTGGAACCCTCCATCCTTGCAGTAAAAATATTTACTACCTTAGATGTTCACTGGCTGTTAGATGTTTAGGGGCAGGGAGTTGAAGTAGGTGATCATCCACTTTTTGAGCATATTAAGAGATTAGTTTTCAAGAGAAGAAACTAAAAGAAAAGATCTCTAGATATGAGGAAGCTTCCCAGTAACTGAACCTTTGGCTATTACAGGAAGTAGAAACAGAACCGTCCAAAAGTACCACCATCCTTATCTTCCAATGTCGGAAACTGATAGTCCAGAGTGTGAAATGGGAGTCCAGTGTGCATAAAACAGTAGGAAATGGAATCTGCCACAGGATCCCTTGAAGAGGGAGAAAAGAGGTCCACACAGGAAACCTGGGGCTTACATGATCACTGAACACCCCATGGCTGTTTATAGGCATCTGGATGGTAGAGACTTGCTTATGTTAAATTTTGACTGAATACTTTAAATATGAGAGTGTGTAACTGGGAGGTCATCTAAGCAGACTGGGTCTATCCAGTTTTAGAATCAGGAAAAATCTTTCTTGCTGGAGTATTTGGTTTATAGCTTGAGTGTGTCTACCCTGCTGAAGAACAGTTTTTAATAACAGCAGTGACCATGCCAACATTTGCATATTATCATCACGTTTGCAAACCCCACTTTCTTCTATCTTCCACACTGAGAAGATACTATCATCCTTAGGTTCTGGACTCAAAGTATGCAATTGTGCAGATTTTGCCAGCACAGAAGCCAGCAGAGAGTTGGGGAGGGACTGTGGAAGTTGGTGTCTTAAGCATTAATCCTTATTTTGGAGGTGGTGAGAAAGCTCTGTAGAGCTTTGTCTTGGAATTCTCTTATAGACCAGGCTAGTCTCAAACTTACAGAGATTTGCGTGCCTTTGCCTCCCAAGTTTGGGATTAAAGGTGTGTCACCACCACTGGGCTAGCATTAACCCTTATGTTACTGAGTTTGACAATGTTGGAAGCTCCTCATAGGAGATTGAATAATGTGTGGCAGGACCCAAGAGTTTCAGCTCATCTGTGCACTACCAGTGTGGAAATACTTTTTCATTTAAGGAACTAGCTTGTCTGTGGGAATGCCTAGCAGCTGGATGTCAAGACACATGCAGATGACCAAAGTGGAGTTCATCAGAGTACATGGCTGGTCTGAGTCTTGTAACTAGTAGATGTCAGAAATGGAATCCAAGACTGCTTCCCTCCACGCTGTGTATGTTGATAGAACTGTGTGTTCCTGGTCAGGTGGTACCTGAACTCCTGTGGTTGTTTTTTCACTCTCTTGCTCTTACTCCTCCTCCTCTTCTCTTCTTCATTCTCTTTCTTCTTCTCCACTTCTTGCTCATCTCCATCCTTTCCTTCCTCTTTCTCCTCCTCCCCCCTTCTCCTGCATCTCTTTCTTCCTCTTCCTTCTGGGCTTTCTGAACTTAAGGCTTCACATGTGCTAAGCAAGCTCTCTGCCACTGAGGTACAATCTTACTTCCCTACCTTCCATCTAGCTTCTTTAATAAACTATAGCAATCCCCATTTTTTTTCATGAGCAAAGCATTAAGTAACACATGGTAAACACATAGAAGGAGACATTAGCTATTAATAATTATCATTTAGAAGTAATTGAAACAAAATATTTCATATTATGGTATTATGATAGTGTATATTTATTGATGGATCTGTTGTAGCATATGTGTGTGTGTATACATATGTATAGAGAGATTTGAGAAAAAAGGAATGCTTGTGAATAGTGAAGTGTAGATATTAAGAATATGGGTTTTTGGAAAGTAGGCATGGTGGTGCATGTGTTTAATCCCAGCACTTGAGAGCAGTTGCAGGTGTATCTCTATGAGTTTGAGACCAGCCTGGTTTTCATAGTGAGTTCCAGACAGCCAAGGCTATGTAGCAAGACCATCTCTAAAAGAGAAAGAGAGAGAAAGAGAGAGAGAAGAAAAGAAAGAAAGAAACAATGGGCTGGGCTTTGGGGGCTGGAGAGATGGCTCAGTGGTTAAGAGCACTTGCTGCTCTTGCAGAGGACCCAAGTTCAGTTCCCAGCACCCACATGCTGCTCACAACCATCATGGTACCCAATGCCCTCATCTGACATCTGTGGGCACCAAGTTGTATGAGGTACACATACATATGTATAGGCAAAACACTCATATACATAAAGCAAAATGAATGGGTACAAAATTAAAAAAAGAAAAATATCTTAGGTTTGAATCCCAGCTACAGTTCTTGAGTCACTCTGTCACCTTACTGAGGTACTTGAGCCCACTGAGATCTAGTCCTCACCTGCAAATTGTGGACATCATAGCACTTACCTCATAGGAATGTTTGGTAGGGAAGTGATGTCAGTAAAATGCTTGGCATGATACCTGACACACAAATAATGTTCTGTAAGTGCTATGTGCTAACATTATTTATATTATGGACAAATATAGAGAAATATTCACATGAGACTGAAGTGTCCCTTTGCATGTGCCCAGCCCTGCACTGGCTGTCCTGGGGACAGTGGGAACAGAAGCTCTGGACTCTGAGCTTTATGGTCTTGTCCTGTGTGGTCCAGCCTTCCTCCATTCCTATCTACTTTGAGAAGGAGTAAGCAAACCTTGGAAGGAAACCTTGGAGTGGGATGAATCACAGTTTTGACAGGTGCAAAGCCCTTCTCTCCTATTTCTTGGAATGGGGCACTGGGTAGGTTCCGAAACCACACATGTGGTGATGGCTAATGCCCACTCTCTGTTTCTCTAGCCTCCACCTATTATAGACTTTGGGAAGATAATCATCTACACAAACAACCTGAAAATCATCCGAACTCCGATGGACAAACGGGACTTCATGAGGAAAATCCTCCAGAAGGAAGAGATTGCTGAGGAAGACTCTCTATTGAGCACAGGAGAAAATGATGGAGACAGAGAGCAGAACGGCAGCCCCCTGCCAGAGACGGAGGGCACATTTCTCCACAATCAGCACACACAGGTACACCAAGGCCTCTGTTGGCCTCAGGCTGGCTCTGCAGCAATGGCCTACAGATTGTTCTGCTCCTGTGCTACCTCTCTAAACATTTTTGAATAACAACGCTTATAATATCTGTTCAAGTGTGAGGGGATTTTAACGTCTATTGAATTGTAACAGCATATTATTGGTACAAGCAGTTATAATTTCATATTTAACATATTCATACTTTTAAATTTTTTGTATGACTTTCCACATCTGACTAGGAATCTATTGTTTTCACTGTGAGATGTGGCTTGTAAACCCTGAGTTCTAGAGATGAAGAACATCAGCTCTATCTGTTTATTTTTCTGCCACAGGTTGTACAGCTCAAACTGGCCTTAAACTCCCGGTGTAGCTGAGGATGATCTTGATCCTCCTGCCTCTTCCCCAAGGATGCTGGGATTACCCCCCACCACCCAACTCACACAAACACTCACACACACACAAACACACACACACAAACACACTTACACACACACAAACACACTTACACACACACACAAACACACACACACTTACACAAACACACACCACTACTCTAGGTTTAAATGGTGCTAGGCCTTGAACCCAGGCTTCCTGCATGCCAGGCAAGCACTCTACCAAGTGACCTTCATCCCAAACCCTAGCTCTTTCCTTTTCTTATAGGTTTACTTGTGCCTCTTTTGTTGGTCCAAGTCTTAGCCCAGTGAAACTACTGTAAAGTCTTGAGTTCATTGGAAATTAGTTGAGTTGAAACTGGTACCATTTGTAAATCCATGAGCCAGGCACCTGTGAACTGCAAGTTCTTGTAATATACTCAATATAAAAGTGAGTGATTGAGCCAGATGTTGCTGTCATCACTGAATTTCACATTCCAGGGTCACTTGGAAGCAATGTTTGTTCCTTTGGAACTCACTCTAATATCCCATGAGTTAGACTGAAAAGCAGAAGAAGGGCTTTAAGGAACCTGAGTGATGTCCCTGCCCCGGAAGGACTGAGGCAGACAGAACAGAGGACTCCCAGCCAGCTTTGAGTGATGCCCTTAGGCCAACGTCCGAGTTTCTCTACTCTCATTCCTCTGCCTTGCCTGGCTGTCCAAGTCTCCACATCACCTTCTAAAATGTAGCTTTTCTCTTCCTCTCCTCTCCATTCCCTCTACAAGAACACAAGCCTTGTAGACTCTGCTCATGAACCATGAACAGGCTCCCAGAGTTCGCTTCACACCTACCCTTTGAGCTGACTTCAGACCCAATGTAATGCTTTTGAAACGAGAATCTGTTTCTGTCACCTCCATCTCCTCCACCAGAACACAAGCCTCTTGGACTCCAGAAAAAGGCTCCTGGACTTTGGTTCATATCCATGCTTTGAGCTGATCTCACACCCAATGCAATATATAGACTCTGTTCTGTCACTCCCTTCCTAGACCTTCCAACCCCTCAAAGCTTTCTGTGGTGTTACGTTGCTTGGGATAAGAACTAATCTCTTTCTGTGTTTTAGAAAGCCTCGGGTTGCCTGGCTAGTGCTAGCTTCTCTGGCCGTATCTGGTACATGTTTCTTGTTGTGCCCTTTCTCCCTCTCCTCGCTCCACAGCTGTGCATCTCTCATAGGTGTTTTGCACTCTCTTTCCGGAAGCAGCTCCCTTCGGCTCGCAATGCCCCCAAGGTCTTCCATCTGCTTGCCTTTAGCTCTTGGGATCTCAGTGGCGGTTTCATCCCTCAGGGGGCTCTTGATGGTTCTCACAAGGACAGCACCCTTCGAATAAACCCAGCAGGACTTTATATGGCTCTTCATAGTTTCGACTTTACTTTGACTTTTTGTGATCATGTGGATAAGGTTTGCTCATACTTACCAGGATTTGATTCCCACAAAGGAAGTTGTAGGGATCACACATGGAAGTTTTGTCCATGTTGGGTGCAACACTGCAGTTCCCAGGTCCAAAAAAAAAAAAAAAAAAAAAACAAAAATGCAAAAACCTGGCATAAAGTTGGTGCTCGGTAAATATTGTATAACTGTGTGTAGAAAACATATTGGAATTTGGAATCAAGTGTCAACTTGTAAGAAATACCCCTCTATTGCTTCTCCTCTTCTACAAGATGTATACCTGAGCACACCAGTAGGCAGACAGCCTGGACACTATGAGCATCACTGTTCCTCTTCAGAATTCCTTCATTTCATTATTTCTTCTGCTATGTTGTAACCTGGAAGATCTCCCCCTGCCCCCGCACCTTCCCTCAGGAGTAAGAAAAAGAAAGGTGCAGCTCACTCTGCAGGCCTGGAAAAAAAAAGCAACTGCAGGCTCCATGTGACAACTGCCTTTTAATTCAATTTGGAGAGATCCAAGTCTTATTTTCTTCTGTAGTGCTGTAATCAGGGGCCCAGTTGTGTGGCAGAAGGTTGCTAGGAAAGGTTATACTTCCCTTGTCTGTCCTTTAAACTCTGTTTTAAATTACTATTTGTTTGTTCAATCCCTTGTGTAATAAATGCCCAGACAAGTTTTATTCTAAAAGAAAGGGTCAAAGAACATTAAGAAAGCCCTTCTGACAAGGAGACACTTTGCTTTGCTATCTGAAACTGGGAATAGAGAGCCTGATGAAAGAGCGGGGCAGGCCAAAAGCTGGGCCACTTTGAACCACTGTCAGCTCTAAAGCAAAGGAGAAGAATAACAGAGCCAAGCCTCAGCAGAACGTGAAAGAGGGGGATTCTGGTTCTGTGCTTGGTGGGTTTGTAACTGGAAACCTCTGAACATGTTAATGCCTCGTATGATCTCATCTTTAAGAAAGTAAGATAAGATCAGATAATTATAATAACAACAACAGTAATAGCTATTGATTTTTGAAGGCTCATGAGAGTCAGCTACCATTCTCAGTGTTTGTCTATGCAACAGTTCATTTCATCCCCATGAGGAACCCTTGGAGTATTACCAACAGTCTTACTCTGCAGCTAGGAAAACTGAGGCTCAGAGAGTTGAAGTAACTTGCCAGAAGTCACTAGAGACAGTCAAATTTAGGTCCCTGTACCAATGTCATAATCATAACCATTTGATTCTGCACTCTGCTTTGTGCTGGTCACTGTCTTCAGAGCTGTGCAAGCCTACATGACTTCAGGGACCATAGCCACCTTTTCTTGGTCATAGAGTGAGTAGGAAATGGATTGAAAGGATTTGCTAGGGGTTTGACCCTAAGATGTGCTATGCACCTATGTTTTATTCCTGGTGCTATATATTTTTTTAGAAAAATTTCTTCAATAATTTATTTAATTTTATATTATGTTTTGCCTGCATGTGTGTCTTGGAGTTGCAGACAGTTGTGAGCTGCCACGTGGGTTCTGGAAACTGAACCTGGACCCTTCTAAAAGAATAGTCAGTGCTCTTAACCACCAAGCCATCTCTCTAGCCCTTTTGAGAAGAATTTTAAGAAATTCTTTAAGAAACCCTTTAAGAAAAGGGTTCCTCTGATTCTTTTGCCTGTACTTGGGACTCTTCTTTCTATTGGTTTGCCTTGTCCAACCTCAATGTGATTTTTCTTTTTAGGTTTTTGTTTGTTTGTTTGTGTTGGCTTTTTGAGAAAGGATTTCTCTGTGTAGCCTTGGATGTCATGGACTTACTTTGTAGACCAGACTGGCCTTGAACTCACAACAATCTGCTTGCCTCTGCCTTCCTGAGTGCTGGGATTAAAGGCATGCACTGCCACTCCTGGCTAATGGTTTTTGTTTTAATCTTATTATATTTTGTTTTGTCATGTTTGGTTGTTTTCTCCTAGAAGGCCTGTTCTTTTCTGGTGAGAGAGAGAAAGGAATGAATCCAGAGGGGAGAAGGGTGGTGAGGAACCTGGAGGAGTAAAGGAAGGGGAAACTGTAATCAGGGTATATTGCATGATAAAAGAATCTATTTTCTTCTTCTTCTTTTTTTTTTTTTAAGATTTATTATTTACAGTTTTGTTCCTGCATGTACACCTGCATGCCAGAAGAGGGCACCAGATCTCATTACAGAGTTTCAGCCACCATGTGGTTGCTGGGAATTGAACTCAGGAACTCTAGAAGAGCAGCCAGAGCTCTTAACCTCAGAGCCATCTTTTGGGAAAAAAGAAGCAGGTTCCTCACACACGGTTACATTCCTTTTTGGAAGGCCAACGTGGGAACAGCAAATACTGCACCAGGCCCTGCTCTAAACGTGACTCTGGGTGTCCGGAAGGGATGATGAACTACCTGGGAAGCTTCCTGTCAGGGAGTCGGGAGAACTCTGGAGCCAGAGACTTTCTGGCTGGGGGCATCTATGGTGGGGCTCCTGCAAGGGTAAAGTGGGTGGGTGGGCCATCAGGAGGGAACCGAAGGGCTGACACCTGGAGACAGGGAGGAGTTGGCAGGGCTGTGTAGACAAGACTCGGGATAAGAGCACGGTGCTCCGTGAAAAAAAAAGAAAAAAGAAAAAAAAAAAAGAAAGAGTTGTTTAGCTAAAGTACTTTTCAGATCAGCTAAGATTATGCTCTACTATGAGGTTTTGGCAGGAAGGAAGTGTTTGTTAAAAGGGTTTTCCAAGGTTTCTTGTTTGTTTGATTGTTTTGTTTTTGTTTTTCTCCTGAGATGGTCAGGATGACAGGCAATTCAGTTGGATTGGCTTGAGTGGAAAGAACATCTCTCAAGAATGGGTGAATTTGTACCAGCGTTGGTGGGCACCTGTGGGAATGTGGGTGTGGAAGAACCTGAGACGGGTGTGAAAGGATGTTTAGAAGCTGAACTGGATGGGCTCATTAGGAGGTTCAGCAGGCTTCAGTCTGGTTTGCAGCCTACTTCTTGGAAGATTCAGTTTATAAAGAGTGTCAAATTGCTGACTTCTCTGACACATCTCAGATACATTGTCTCAAGTAATGGTCAGGGGGTATTTTTTTAGAAACCTGAGAGTTAGCTGAGAAAGAAACCGGCTTTTATGGGGAGCTTAGACTATATAAGAGGAGAGGAACCTGCATTTGGGTGCGATGGCTCAATTTTCTGAACCTCAGAGGGTAGGCATTGCCGTCCTGCTTCATAGGTAGAGAAAACAGTAGAGGTTAAGCAAAGCTGCCCTCCAAACACCAGCCTCCATTCTAGTCTACTGACCCCACAGCCCAGAGAGGTTTTCTTTTTAATTGAGAATTTCATACACACATATCTTTTTTTTTTCTTTTGAGAAAAGGTCTCACTATGCAACTTTGGCTGGCCTGGAACACACTATGTAGAGTACACTATGTAGAATATGCTGGCCTTGAACTCTGCCTGCCTTTGCCCCCCAAATGCTGGCATTAAAGGTATGACATTTATGTATAGCTGAACTACTTCTCCCAGCCATACATAAAGTGTTTTGATAACTCACTCCCCATTCCCTAATCCCATACCCACCCAATATCCCCTCCCTGCTTCCCGAGCTTTCTATCTTAAAGCACCGAGTTGACTTAGTGCTACCTGTAAGCCCATGGCTGTACGACCCTCTACTGGGATACAGGCAGCCGTTCAAGGGCCGACTCAGCTCCCTTCCCCAGCAGCCCTCAGCTGCCAGTGAGACCTCATGAGCCTTTACCTTGTCTGTCACAGACCAGGGCTTTTAATCATTGGGCCTTGCACAGTTCTCAAAGAGAATAAAATATTACAAGAACTCGGAGCTTATTCATTCACACACCCAGACTGCCAGCTGCAGAGAACATCCCTTCTTGAGCACCTGATATTGGATAGCTACAATGAGGGGCTGTGTGAAGAGTCCGGGAACCTGGAATTTGGTGTTCAGCTCCAATGGATCAGAATTTGCCTCCTCTTCTTCCAGACTGTGCATTTGACTATTCCAGCGAATTTCTCAGTATGACATCCTCCAACTACACTGGGCGATAGGATGTCCTGGACAGCTGGGGGGGGTGCCATGTGAGATACAGGACTCCCTTAGGGAAGGAAGCACCTGCTTTCCTTGAGGTCTGCTGAGGTTTGTCACAAAGGTTTGTTATTCTACTTGGCAGGAACAAAAGTTGTGTCCTTGTCTTTATGAGAACAAAGGTGGTCAAGAGCAGAAAGTTGCAGAAAAAATGTTTTTCTATGTCCTGGCCATTTCCCTCACTAGCATTGGTGGGAAACATTGTCTCTAATTCTGCTTCGGTTTTTGCCAAGACCTAGTAATGTTTCGATCTCTGTGAGAACGGTGGGCTTGAACCGCTGGTCTAACTGAAGCCCGACTTGTCTCTTGCAGGATGGGTTGGTCCCTGAGGACAGTTGTCTCCACTGCCAGGGGTCCGGTATTGCCACCTGTTCTCTGTGCCATGGCAGCAAGTTCTCAATGCTGGCTAACAGATTCAAGGAGTCCTACCGAGCCCTCAGGTGCCCGGCCTGCAACGAGAACGGCCTGCAACCTTGCCAGATTTGCAACCCATAGCTCTGGTCTTCACATCTGCCTTTATTGCACGCTCTCACACGTTACTCCTAGTGAGCTGCCCTCTTCCTCCTGCCTCTCGCAGAAAGGAAGCCTGCTGCAGCTGCAATCACTCCCACCACTAGCAAATCTCAAATTATTTGATGACATTTTTGAAGCTGGTAATATCTCTGCATGGGTCTGAGTAACGAAGGCATTTTTTGAATTGGAAGCTGCTTTGAAACTGGTCCTAAAATTATCTTTCCAAGAACATGTGCATGTATCTCACTTGATTTAGCTCAGTTTTCCCCCTTGCACCAGTGAACAAATAAATAAATGTACTCTTCAGGCAGCAGGTTGAAGTCATTTTCCGGGCTGGGAGTTATTTTGCAAAATTATGTGGTGAGAAAGAAATAAAGAAGTGAATTTCCAATGAACCAAATTCCTGTTGCTTTTAACACATCTGAAATTGTCATTGGTCAAATAGAATTTCTAACGAAGCAGAAGAGGGAAGGGATGGCCCATGCTGGAGGCCCTGGCAGAGACAAGTGGGCCAGAGAGGCCCTTCTTCTGTAGGCTCCTGGGGGGCCTGCTCTGGCACTCACTAGGAAGGGAGGGAGCTGCACTCCCGCTCAGGTGAGGAGGAGAAAGAGTCCCTCTAACTGGTGAGGTTACAAGCCACACCAAATCCATTTCTGATAAATTTGGGGCCCAAGCACGTATTTGTGATAAGACTTCTGCCAGCTCTGCAGTAAATTACCAAATACACAGGTCTATTTTAAGACTGAGGTCTAGCCTCCTTAGAAAGGACAGCAGGTGTTTCCTGCTGATCTACAGAAGCTCTCTAAGAGAAAAACCAAGAGGGCTGATAATTAGACATTGTGTTTCTACAGCCCACGAGTGCGTGTGTGAAGGGAGACTCTTCCCTCTTAAAGACGGTTATTAAGTTTTAAAAACACGTTTGTTAATGAACTTTTGTAGCTTGAACACCCACTCTCCAAATTCCCCGAGAAAGACACCGAAACACGTTATTTAGTGAGACATGCTGCTTATCTTCAACAATAATTCTGATTTCGTATCTTGGTAATTCTCCAAGGTTTGCTTGTTCTTCTCTTAAACTTGGTTACATCAACAGCGGGTTGCATTCAGGAATTTTGAACACTTTTTAATACAAAGGTGCAAACACTCTTTGAAGCTGCACTGCTGTCCTGTAGCTCACCTGATTCCTTGTGTCCCTGTGTGATTGCCTCCTGACTCCATGCTCACTGCTCTCAGCTTTCTGCCTTCCCAACATAGTGGAAGGGGTGGTGCCAAGAGACACTTAAGTGCTTTACTTTTTGATGGGTGCATTTTGCTACAAGCACAGTTTGAACCCTGACTTGCCCGCTTGTTTGAGGCGACATGTAACCCAAAGATACCAAGCCTTTGGCATCCTGTGGGTCTTACGGAGTTAGTGGAGGCTGACTTGTAACAGGTAGGTAAAGTGAAGTGCAGCTTTACTGGAATAGGACAGTTATGGGATGGGCTAATACAATTGGCACAAAAGAAGGATACCTTGTTAGACTTAGTGGGGTTTTTCTTTCTTTTGGTGCTGGGGCTTGGCTCCATGGTCTAATGCATGCTAAGCACAATTTCACCCCTGAATTATATCTTTAGCCACTTCTTTGGTGGGTTTAGGGAGGCTGCCCATGGGTGTGAACATGTTGGCTCATCTTCCTTACATGCACACTCAGGCACGCATGTGCGCACATGCTCGCAGCTGTCATTTTCTCAGCTGTCCCGCATGCTCTTAAGGGCGGCTGCTTTTAAAAATAAGCATACAGTAAAATCGATTAAAGGTTATAATAATTGTGTTTATCAGTAGTTTATTGATTATTGTGATGGAACATTTCACATATGACCTCTTAATAGGGTATTAAATGTATAAAACCTTACTGTTGGATGAATATAAACTTCTGAAACTATGACCCCCAAACCAAATTTTCTTCTTAAAAAAAAAAATCTATTGAGCTCTAGAAGAAGGCAAAAAGACAAAATCCTGGCTCCTCTCGAACTTATATTTTGGTAAGAGGAGAATCGGTGCCTAAATACATGTATTTATAAATTACCAATACATCCATTATATACTCATTAGCTATATAAAATTTATGTAAAATATGGTACAGAAATACACATTTATATAATACAGCTATGCACAGAATGTATAGCATGTTAGAAAGAGACAAATCGATGCTAAAATAGAGCACCTCAAGGGCCTGAGAGCTGGAAGTGGTTGCAGACAGTGACATTGAAAAGTGTTCTCAATGCCAGGCAGTGGTGGCGCTTGCCTTTAATACCAGCACTTGGGAGGCAGAGATGTGTGGATTTCTGTGAGTTTAAGGCCAGCCTGGTCTACAGAGTGAGTTCCAGGACAACCAGGGTTACACTGAGAAACCCTGTCTTGAACCCTTACCCACCCCTACCAAAAAAGAAAGAAAGAAAGGAAAGGAAAATAAAAGAAAAGAAGTCTTTAGTAAAGGCCTAGCAGATGTCTTGGGTTAGAGTAGACCACATACAGGAAACAGCCATGCTAGTCTTACAGGAAGGAGAGGACACAAGAAGCCATTGTGGTCTCAGGCAGCACACAATGGGACAGATGGGGGGTGTTATGTGACAAAGAAGGTGTGCCCCAGTGTGGTGTGTGTATGTGCTCTAGCATGTGAGGTATGTGTGCTGTGTTGGGTGCTGGGAGCCTTTCTCAGAAGCCATGGTAAGCACTTGGATTACTGTGGCATGCTGCTGAGGTTTAGGCAAGGTCACAGGATCCCCTTCTAGAATTTCCCCTGAGGCTGCGGACAGGGACCTGCAAACTACTTCCCAGGCGCCTTAGCCTGACGGTGCCCTGGCAAGTCCTCCCAGTGAGAAGTATGGGCAGGAGGCTGCAGGCGGGAGACAGACACTTCCCCCCCCTGCCCCCCCCCCCGCACTGCTGCCCTTCTGCAAGCCGAGCCTCTGGCTGCGTGTGCTACAGGATTTCCGTTCCAGCAACCAGGAATCTTTGTAACCAAATCTTGCAATGAGTTCCCTGTTTGGAATGTGTAGAACAGGTTCTCTTCTTGGTTGGTGACGACTGGCATAAATGTTTGAACAGGAGGTGCAGGATTATTTGTTTTTAAATTTTGTTTTTCTTTTTCTCCCCACTTGGCTCCTGGGTTGGGAAGGAAAGCAGTAGGATAAGAGGAGAAATGGGAAGAGGGCAGCAGGTGGTGGCCACGACCCTGGTGGTGGCTCATGGTAGCTAGAGTCTGTGTGGTACAAAAATGGTCCAACTGTGGATGTGTTCTGAAGGTAGAACCACAGGGTTTATTTACTGCTCTTTGTAGTCAGAAATGTCCACTTTATGATTTGTGAACTTCTCGCAGGTTGTGCAGGACAGAGGGCTGCTTAGGGAAAGGCAGGCTGGTCCTCTCAAGACTCTTAAGAATCCCTGGAAACAAGTGTGAAGACTACAAAACACCATCTCCACAATGCTGTGATGCAATGATGCTATGTTCTCTGAAAGTGCAAGAACTTTTTAATGAACAAGTGAGTTTAAACATAATAATGTTTCACAGAGTATGGTGGCTGATGCCTGCAAGTCCGATGGAGAGGTAGAGGCCGGAGGATGCTGAGTGAGATCTGCCTGGGTTACACAGTGGGACTCTGTCTCCAACCAGCCAGCCAGCCAGCCAGCCAACCAACCCAACCCAACCCAACCAAACCAAATCAAAAAATTCAGAAGTGACATTGAGCCATTTTACCCTGGTTTCCCATTATGTTTCATGCATGTGGAAACACACACACACACACAAGAATTAGTATTTATCACTAATGTAATTACAACACTGGACCTCTGAATCAGGGTAATAAGTGGATTAGCCTTTACAGTCTGGGGTAGCACTATGGCTATCTATTGCTATTCATGTCAACGCATTTCCTTTTCTCTGCCTGGCCAGATTAGCTGCGACTGTCTTGATGTGTGTGTACAGATTCTATTTACTTCATTTAACCAGCGCTTATCAGCCTTAGTGGGCACAAGACCTTATTCTGAGTTCTTTTCACTTCCCACTTCTTTCAGCTGTCTTCATAGTAAAATGTCTTCAGTTTTTCAGTTTAGTGCTGGCCTCGCACCTCTCCTCTCCAGCGGCAGCTTGAACGAGGCCGTTCTCCATAGGCTATGGCGCACTGTGTGAGGAGTCTTAGAAAGTGTAGTCTTGCTGGAGGATGTGTGTCACTGGGGATGAACTCTGGGGTTTTTCTACCTTCCCATCTTAGTTCTTTCTTTTCCTCGTGCTGTGAGTAGAATGGCTCATCCCTTTGGCCCTGTTCCTCGACTTTACACCGGGGTCTTCAGCATCCGGTCTTTCTTAGTTCAGCCCTGTTTGGATCTGTGGACTAGAATGGCAATCTATCCCTCTTCTTGCTTACCTAGCAAAGTCTGCAGAGTCAAGAAAGCAGTACCCATAGGTCTCAAATCTTTGCTTCTAGAAAGAAAAAACGTTTTTCAAGACAAGGCATCACAATTCCAAATTTATCTTCCTAACTTAAACTGTCTCCAAACATCAGTTAAGTTTGAGTCCTATGGAAGATGATGTTTCTTATTCTAAGCCTTCCATAAATACGAATTATTTCAGCAATATATTCATTTAGATGATCACTGGCCACGGTACTGTGGTTCACTGGAGCGTATTTGGAATGAAATCTATGCAAGAAGTAAATCAGAAAGAAAAGTTCAGTTGTTTTCATTACCTGGCCTCATTAGCAGAATGTTCTTGTTTTCTAATTATACATAGTAAGTATTGAGAGTTCATATTCATGAGAGAAATGGAGCTATGTCAGTGTCAAGATTGTGGTATATAATCCCTGCCTGTGTCAGAGAACATGGAAAACCCTGAGGTCTGGGAGATGCTTCAGCAGCTCACGGAGCTGGGGAAAGGAAGGAGGGAGGGGCAGCTGTCTTGCTGACACTGGACCAAAGTTTGTCTGCTTCGCTGGCTTCCTGTCTGCACAGTTCCTTTAGTGTCACTGGTACCCAGCTCCCAAGCACTTCTGTCCCATCAGTGGTTACTTCTCAGAAGACTTGGACCACTAACTTACACAAAAGTATACATGGCTTAGAGATAAGCAACCGCATCTGCTTTTATAAACTCAGAGTGTTTTGAGGATTCCTGTCTGTCAGGTGATGTGGAAGACACAAGCACAAAGATGAAAGAGAGATGTTTCCCTTCAGGGACAATTGTGCTTTCACAGGAAACCCGAGATTCAAATAGATCTTCTCGAAACAGAGTGGCAGGTGTCACAAAAGAAAGAGAAGAAAGTCCTTTCTGGAAGGCACCGTGTCTCAGCCATCACTGTATCAACAACTTTCCATAATGCCCGGCACACAGGCATTCAGTGAAGAACTGGAGACTGATTGTTTGTTGAGAACTTCTGGCTTCACCCCTGGGCCTTTAGTGTGTCATTTGTTATCTTAAGTTCCAATACCTTATGAAAGCTTCACAGTAATAGCTTTTAAAGTGACTCTGAGCCAGGCATGGTGACACACCCTAATCCAGGCACTCAGGCAGGAGGTTATTCAGTTTGAGTGCAGCCTGGGTTTTATAATGAAACCATACACACACACACACACACACACACACACATATATATATAGGACAGGGTCCAAATGTGATGTCACCTCTGAGACTTGGTTATAGAGAATAGGAACTCTTTCACTGGCTCACCCAGGTTGTAAGTGGCGTTTTGGTTAGGCCCATGTGGCAAGGAGTACAATGTGGCCCTCAGCTACTGAGATCTCAGCAACTGCCAGTGACCACAGGAGGGAGCTTGAAAGAATCCCCTTTCCCAGGGCAAACTAAAATGATGCAGCCATGGCTGGCACCTGAATGACAGACTATAAGAGTCATAATCTGGAGCCAAAGTGCTCAGCAGATCTAGGCTCATGGCTCTATTTAACATATGCTTCCAGATGATAAGTAAAGGGCTGGTGATTTAGCTTAGTTACTAGAGTGCTTCCCTAGGGTGCATGAAGTCCTGGGTACCATCCAAGCACTGTACCAACCAACCAACCTCTAATCCCAGCACTAGGGAGGGAGGTGGAAGCAGGAGGATCATAAGTTTAAGGTCATCCTTGGGTAAGTAGCTAGTGGCCAGACTGAGACACAAAACAAACGAACATGTAAGATTTGCCTGAGTCATTTTCTGGAGGAATGGGTAACTATTACAGGCTAAGACCACCTTTGTCCAACTTCTTGTCGGGGTCTTTCATGCTCCTAGTTTTGTTTGTTTAATCAGGCTAAGGGACACTCATGACCATTTCTGTGATTAATGCTCGATTTATTAAGCTCATGATCCGGATACTTAAATCCCCAAAGCAATTTTTCTTGGAACATTTACACACTGATTAAAATTTTGTAAGTAAACTTTAAAAATTTAAAGTAGCTATAACTTTATACTTAGGAAGACCAATCTTTTCAAATGCTCTATTAATCCAGATTGTGAGCAGATAAAGGTGACAGGGCCTGGGGCAGAAGTCTCCCCCCACTCTCCTGGGCACGGTCAACACCACCGACTGGGTGGTTTTTGTTTGTTTGTTTTTACTTTTTAAATTTCTGTGCCTGTTTTTCTATGCTCGTTTGGACAAATGATTGGGGCCTCAGTCATGCTGTTATTTCTTTTGCTTTCGGGGGTCACAACATTCTTATCAGACTCAAAGAAAGATTATTCTATCTGGGCCCTGAGACTGGGCTTTGGTGCATGGATAGATTAATCCTTAGGCATGCTTATTTGCGTCTCCTGAGTTGATTTTAATCCAAATCACTTTTCCATCATGGCTTTTGTATAGTTTGTTGACATCTGTCATGTTATGAAGACTATTTCAAGCCATATCTTAACCCTAAGGCTTAATTTTGCAACCTACTGTCTAACCTTGAATTGAAAAAAAATTATCTCTTGACAATTGTTATAGAACAGATTGCAATGTCAGAATCAAATATTGATTTGTTCTGTTAGCATTGATTTGTTCTGTTAGCATTAAGGACATGTCTTTCTTATTATCACGGAGGCTTAATCTCTTGAGTTGAGGGACGGAGTCTGCAGTTGGGAGCTTTGCAGCTAATAGTTTGTTTGTTATTCTGGAAACCACTGTAGAACCTTTTTCCTCTTTGGTTTATATGAGGGTTCATGCAGACTGAACAGCTCTGCTTGATTTTGGCTTACGCCTTCCATGTTCCTTCTCCTTGAGCAGGGAGAGAAAGGCATGTGATTATGTCTCATACACACCAAATTAGTAGCAGAAACACCAGTCCCTTCTTAAGATTAAGATTAGTGAGGACTGTGTTCACCATTTTCTACTACAATGACTTCTCTCTCTGGGGTAGGCGTCCTATTAACCTATCTATTTTGAGTCGTTCTGAATCCCTACTCTTCCACAAGATTTATCTTGTTCTTGAAAGGTATGATGTGGCAACAATAATAATCTTGATGCTCAAATTGTAACATCACACTAAGAACCTCCTGCTTGGGCTGGAGAGAGGGCTCAGTGGTTAAGAGCACTGCCTGCTCTTCCAAAGGACCTGGATTCAAATCCCAGCAATCAAACAGCAGTCCACAACTGTCTGTGATTCCAGTTCCAGGGGATCTGACACCCTCACGAAGACATACATGGAGGCAAAATACCAATGTAAATAAAATAAAATAATAATTAAGAAAGAACTCCTTCCTTCTCCTTTTCTTTGAAAAAAAAATTAGACAAGACCAAGCCATAATAAGCCATAACAGTTTGAGGGTAGGAAAAGCAATCTCTCCAGGAGAGCTAAGCCTAGACTATTAGCTGTTTTCTTGTTGGGGTTATTTTTAAAAACTTATTTTTAAGTGCGTGTGTTTGAGCACATAAGCATATGTGAGAGCAGGTGCCCACGGAGGCCAGAAGATGGCATCAGATCACCTGGGGCTGGACTTACAGGCACATGAACCTCCTGATGTGGATGATGGGCACTGAAATTGGGTCTTCTGCCATAGCACTTAACCACTGAGCAATATCTGCAGCCCCAGGATTTCTTTTTAATCTACAAGTCACAGCCTAAATAAACTACATAGTGGATTAACAAAAAAGTGAGTTTGTTATGTAAATTGTATGACATTTCAGATAGTTGGTCCAGGGTTCACTAAAACAGTGCTCACTAAAATCCTAGCCTTCTCTAAATTGTTAACATCTCACGTTAAAGTGATGGTTTGGAGCTGGGTGTTGTGGTGCATGCCTTTAATCCCAGCACTCGGGAGGCAGAGGCAGGCATGATCTCTGTGAGTTTGAGGCCAGCCTGGTCTGCAAAGTGAGTCCAGGACAACCAAGGCTACATAGAAAACCAAAACACAAACAACCCACAAAATGAAACAAAACCCAAAGTGATGGTTTGGATCTTAAATGTTTCCCAAAAGCCATGTGTTAAGTGTAGGGTTGGCTGTCAGCCAACAGCACTATTGATAGGCAGGGGAACTTTTAGGAGCAATAGGCTAGTAGAATAAAGTTAGAACATGTGCTACTCTTCCTTTCTCTTTGCTGTGCTTCCTGGATGCCCTGAGGCAAGCATCTTCCTCACCGTGATGTACCTTGCTGTAGGCCCAAAGGCCCTGGGGCCAATTGGCCAGGCTTGAAGCCTTTGAAACAAGGTGCCCAAATGAAAATTTACCTCTTTGAGTTGTTGATGGTTTTGATGGTGTATTTATCCCAGTGGTGTAAAGCAAGCTCATCAGGTATCAAACCGAGGCTGCTTATGATAGGATGTTTGCTAGTGTTGGTATCACGTCCTTGTTTGTATCCAGGGCAGGCAAAGCTAACTTCCAGAAGCCCTGCAAACATTTCTTCGTGTCTCAATGATCCATACCATGTCCCATGCCATTCATGTCTGGCAGTAGAGGTGATCTTTAGACCCACCAGGAGCACCCCTGAAGCCTGGGCACCTTCCCTTCTCTTTCTGTTTTGGGAAATGGTGCTTATTAACACTGAGGCAAGGGTCTGAAGGACAGCAGGATTCTATTTGAGGAAATAATATGGAAAGGTGGAACAAATCCTGATAGCAACGTACAATCCACAAAGGAAACTATACTTTCCTTTATACTATAGCACATTCTTTGCCAGGTGCACAGAAAATACTTGACAAATGCCAGTAGAGAGTGTGCTGTAAGGATGGACCAAGAGTTATTTATTTGCTCACACCAGTCTCTGAATCCCAGAAGTGCTTGACCCAGGAGCTACCATTATTGCTGTTTTTCTTGTTTGACTTCCCTCTCTTGGCAACTCCACCCATATTCGGGACTGCTAGATGAGGTACAGATTGGCTCTTTTGTGTGGAGACCATCGTTGATTAATTATTAGCTGTGATGCTTTTCATTTATTCCATGATCATGGGGGCACCTTTTGGTTGTTTGACATCATTTGTTATGCTAGATGAATCAATCTTGAGATTTGATGCCCAGAACACTTGTTATTTAGTCACCCTCTTTATCATAGCTCTGAGGTCTGCTGATGGATTAATTTCAGTCTTGGGGGTACAGAGAATGTGCTCCCTATGTGTTGACAGTTGCTTACTTGCTTTTCTCAAGAGATTCTGATATGATCGCTAGAATGTCATTTTGTGTAGAACATACAGGCTGACTTGACCATCCCGCTTTGCACGAGCAGCTCAATGAGATTAATCAGAGTGAATGACCTCAGGTCATACTCCTTTGACTTAAGTCACCCTGCTCATCAAGCTGACACAGAAGAAGTGTTTTCTTATACCCACTGTCGTTAGAACAGGTTTCTCTCTGTAGCCTGGGTGGGCCTAGAACTTACTATGTATCTCATAGTCCTCTTGCCACAATCTCTCAAGTGCCACTATGCCCCACTAAAATAAGTCATTTTACTGTTTATTTTTCTTTTATTGTGACAGGGCTTGGTTTTGTAGTTTTAGTTGGCTTGGAATTTGCTTGACAGTTGAGGCTGGCCTTGAACTTGAGATCTTGTCTCAGCCTCCCAAATGATGGGACTATAGATGTGTGTCACTATACCTGGTGAGAAGCATTTGCTTGAGGTTAATCATGATGGTGATGTGATGTTGGCCAGTGGGGAGATACACAAAGCCTTGAGACTGTCCTGTTTGAAAGCTGTTCTCTACCATCATATTTACCTCTTGAGCTCTGTTTCCCCACAGTCTACTAGGCCCCAGCTTCCTTTTGCAGTGTGCACTTCCTTTGCAAACATCAGTGTCTTTAATCTGGAAGACTGTGATTAAGGCTTCTTTGAAGCTCTCCAGTTTTCTTGTGCCTACTCTGCACATGTCTTTGCAGACAAGAATTTGGGGAGACTAGATTCAGCGTGCTCTGTATGACTTACTCCCTCCACACCTGAGCCTTTCACACCAATGACATAGCAGCACCCTGCTTACATCTCTCCTCGTGGCCTGCACGCTCACCTCCTCAGGGCTTTCTCAGACTTGTCTTCTGTTACAGGGTACTTGTTGCCTAGTAGTCCTGTTAACAGAGCTTCCCGAGGAACTGATGTGCTCTCAAGTGGAATAGAATCTGGGACCAGAATGACCCTCTGCCCTGCCTGTGTTCTTTACTTTCTCCAGGTGTATCTGCCCAAGGCACCTTTTAATATCCCTGTACGCAAATCCTCATCTGGAAATCTGTTGCCATGGAAACCAATCTAAAGATAAATACTTCTTCAGACTGTTGCTGACGGACCATACATGGGAAAGCTTTTGGACAGCACCTAGGCTTGGGAACAGACACCATAACATCGTTTGCTGGCTGCCGTCCATCTTGAAGAGTACTTTATTGCCTGACAACATTATTACCAGTCTCTCTCACCAATCAGTTTTTCAAGGGAAAAAAGGTAATGGTTAGCTAAAGGTTCTGCTGTAAAGTAACGCAATGCACTCTTCCTCTGCTCTGGGGTTCCCAGCGGCTGGCCGATTCTTCCACCCATTCCACTCCTCAGGCCCCTTCTGTTTATCATATCCCACCTCCCTTGAAAAGTAAGTGGGGACCGAGGGGTACAGCTCAACAGCAGGGTGCCTGTCTAGTATGCGTGTTGTCTTAAGTTTTGATATCCAGCACTGAAAAAATTTGTATAGACAGGAAAAGAAAACTTAATTTTAAAAAACAACCTACCATTATTATTATTATTATTATTTGTGTGTGTATTTGTGTGTAAGTACATAATGTGTGTGGGGGCATGAATGTGTCATATGCAAATGTGGAGGTCAGATGGCAGCTGTGTAGAGTCACTTGTCTCTTTCCATATGGAGGTGGTTTTTGGGGAATGGACTTCAGGTCACACATTTTTGGCGCAAATGTTTTTAACTGCTGAGCCATTTTGCCAGCACTCAAGAAAGACCTTTTGAGGTTACTCACATGCTATGCTATATCATGGGGGAAACTTGTGGGTAAGCCATGGGCTTTGCACCTTTGAGACTCTTGGATCAATTCCCAGCATCAAGAACAAATATCACATGCAGCTTAAGGTAGCTTCCTCAGTACATTTAGTTGCCCTTTTTTAGAAAAAGATTTATTTATTTATAATATATACAGTGTTCTGCCTGCATGTATGCCTGCAGGCCAGAAGGGGGCACCAGATCTCATTTATAGATGGTTGTGAGCCACCGTTTGGTTGCTGGGAATTGAACTCAGGACTTTGGGAGGAACAGCCAGCCAGTGCTCCTAACCTCTGAGCCGTCTCTCCAGCCCTAGTTGTCTTTTTAAATTGTTATTGTTTTGTTTCTTTTGTTTTAAATTCATGTCCAAACCCTGGGCCTCCTGTGGACTGGGCAAGCATGATTTCATTTGAAGTTCTCTTTTATCTCCACATCTCTTTCCTTCTCCCTTCTTCCCTCCCTCTCCCTGATCTCTGTGCACACATGCATGAGTTTGTGTGTGTGTGTGAACATGGGCATACATGCCATGGAGAGCAGATGGAGGTCAAAGGCCAACGTCAGGTGTAAGTTCTCACCTTTCACCTCCAGGGTCTCTTTGTTGTTTGCCACTGTGCTTTGTATGCTGGGAAAACCGAACCTCAGGCTTCCAGGGATTCTCCTGTCTCTGTCTCTGCCCCTCATCTTCCCCCAGGAATGCTGGGATTAGAGAGGAGTAATGCTTCACCTGCCTTTGCCTGTGTTCTGGGGATCCAGACTAAGGTCCTCTTACTTGTATAGCTCAGACGTTACCCACTGATTCATCTCCCTGGCTCTGCCTTGGGAATTTAGTTAGTATTATTTTCTGTTGTATGGCTGCAGATGCCCTTCAGTAATTTCCCCCTTTCCATCTGGCATGAGATCAGTCTTTTAGACTCTATCTTCTCGGAGAAGTGTGTGAAATAGAGGCTTTAAAAATGCATGTCTCTAATGGTGTGAGCTGCTTGGCCTTTTAAGGGTGCAGTTTTACCAAACAAAATGAATAAATTTCTTTTTGGATTTTTCAATATTGAAGGTGAAAGCAAGGTAAGTGTGGATGGCAGCTTGGCTTTTCAAGATCTCAGGAGCTGGGCTGATCTGGGGATGGAAAATAGACCGGACAGAGAAACGTCTGCTTTCTTTTAGCATGAAAACTCATGGCAGCGCAGTCTCTCCCCCACATCCTACTAGGTAGGAGTCTTAGTTCTCAAATTAAGTACTAAAGGAGAGACTTAATGGAAGGATCTTGTTGAAGCTCAGAGAATCTAAGGAGAGACCATACAAAAAAAAAATGCAGGGACCGAAGAGAGATCCAGTGCCACCACGATCTCTTCCATCGCTGCTTGTCCACTCCAGGCGTTATTGGTCAAAGTGTGTTCTCCAAAAATAGGTTGACATCCAAATTCCAGGACCTCTGAATTCAATCTCACCAGGAAGGAAGGTCACAGCAGATGATCAATCCCAGGTAAGTTGGTTTTCAAAATCTCTATTTCAAAACATAGTTTCATCACTAGGGGTGTAACCCAGTGGTAGAGTGTGTACACAGTTTGTGAGATCCTGGATTCAAGCCCCAGTAACTAAATAAATGAGAAGGTAGATAAATGCAGTTAAGGAAGGGACTTTGACACAGGACTTTTGTAGTAATACCTCACAGTCTGCAACAGCTGAAATCATTAAAGTCATTAGGTAGTTCTCCTCTCCCATTTTATTGAACCCACAGCCTTCTGCTTGCTGTGTACTAAGACCTGGGTTAGTTTTAATTTAATCTAGGTGACATCCTTATGAAGATGTAGACACAAAAGTAGATGCATAGAGGGAAGTCATGTGAAGCCATAGGGAGAACACCATCAATTGGAAGTGACCATGTGACGCTTTTGGAAGCCAGGATAGCCATAGGGCAGTCCATTGTGTTGATGACACTTTGATTTCAAACTCCTGGATGCTAGATGTACAAGACAACACATAACACATTTCTCCTGTTCAAGCCAGTCAGTATGTGGTACCTACTTATAGCAGTCCCAGAACACGGATGCAGCTTGAGTCGTACTGAACACAGCTGATCTTTTTTCAGGCGATGGCTGGGATGGCCTTTGCCTCCTCTTTTTCATTCTCCTTCCCACCTTTCATCGACCAGGCAATCTTTACCTTCAGCACACAGCTAGAATTCCAACATTGCTCTCGTCTATACTTTGCCACTGTGGTCCCAGGTACCACTGTCTCATTTCTAAGGTACAGCAATGGCCTCCTTTCCACACAGAAAGCAGTCAGCACAAGTTTTCTAGGAGAGAATGTATATTGGTGAGGGTTAGAGAACTATACCCCAAAATGTGGTGCTGTGGTATGTTGTGAATGTATCTGTCCTATCTGTCCTATCTATCAATCAACCAACCAATCTATCTATCTATCTAGACAAGTCCTATGGTATAACACAAATTACTTTGCCATCTTTCCATCCCAACTTTTTATTTGCTAAGATTAGAGGTGTGCACCACAACACCCAACTACTGAGTATTTTTGTATTAGAAGAAATGGGAGGCCAGAAGGAGTATCCCACACGTGAGGCCCCGAGTCTAATCCCCAGCACGGGGAAAAAAGAATGTAGAAGACCTTGGAAGCTTTCTTGGACTAGGTTCTCTAAACTTTTAAAAAGTTAGGGACTTCCTAACTTCCTCCTGTTTCTCTCTCCCATGTTAGACTCCCTGGAATTCACTTATCTGTCTGGGGCAAAACCAAATGCAATTATATTAAAATTCTTCCTAGGAATCCAATTTAAAAATCGTGAAAGATTAAACATAGAGAAGAGAGGAAAAAGTGAAGTTGGTATCTCACAAAAGCTATTTGGTAAGATATGTGGTGTTAGCCAGGTGTGGTGGCCCACACCTTTAATCCCAGCACTCAAGGAGGCAGAGGCAGTTGGATCTCTGTGAATTTGAGGCCAGCCTGGTCTACAAAGTGAGTCCAGTAGAGCCAAGGCTACATAGAGCAACCCTGTCTCAAACAAAACAAAACAAAGCAAAAAAAAAAAAGAAGAAGAAGAAGAAGAAGAAGAAGAAGAAGAAGAAATACATGGTGTCACAAAGACCGCACAAGGTTGACTAACTGGTGGTTTGACTGCTTGGTCCTCCATTGGTGGGATTGTTTGGGAGGGGTTAGGAGGTATGACTTCATTGGAGGAAGTATTTCACTGAGGGTGCACTTTGAAGTTTCAAAAGTCCACACCATTCCCAGCCAGCTTTCTCTCTGTCTTGAACTTGATCCTTGTGGCTCCAATGCAAACTCTTAGCTACATCTTCAGCTCCATGTCTGCCTGCTACCATGTTCCCTACCTTCATAGTCATGGACTCTAACTCTCTGAAACTATGAATCTCCAGATCAGATGCTTTCTAAATAACTAAGACACCAAGACATTTTTATAAGTTGGGAAATGAATTGGATTCGTAGTCCTTTACTTTTCCTTGGGACACAAACTCTGCAATGAAGATTTCTAGTACTCAGATTGGCAGTAACTCTAAGTCACATGACTACAGGCCTTATGCTATTTAGCTTGGCATGCTTTTCTACCTTTAGACTGTTTGATGACCTTGAAATGGGCAGGTGGCATTTGCTTTTAGACCAGTCATTCAGTCAACCAACCTTACAGAGTGCCAACAAGAGCCTGGCCCTTTTGGGACACACTCTTGGCCTTTTGAGGCAACTTAATCAGAGGTTGCTGAGCAGCTGCTCAAGGACACATTCTAGAAGAAAATGTTGGCTCAGAGTAGACTGGGGCCCCAAGGCTCCATTCTGTTGTAACAGAGCAGACATGAGTAGTATGAAAGCTAAGGGAACTTTGCCTTCTATTCTTTGAAGATTTCTCAAAATGAACTCATACAAGGAGGAGGAAGGGGAGAAGAAGAGCACACAAACATCCTGAAGTAAGAAAACAAATCATAGGAATGGAAATAAACCCATACCAGCATGATTCAGAAGCCCATATAATCCTATTCCATGGGGAATAGGAAGCAACGGATAAGGCAGACAGGGATTTTAGGTTCAATACTAGTTGACAAGGAGAACTGAATGAGTCTAGAGGAACACACATGGCCAGGGTCAAAGTGCACGGGGCCTACAGAATGGAGAGTGGACTAAAAATGAATCATTTGGGATACTGGGTAAGATTGAAACAGAAGACAATGGTGTGTGAGGTTAAGGTCCATCCGATTGTGTTGCTAGGTCAGTATTTTTTTTTTTCCCCTGCTGTATTAATTTAGCTAATGAAAGCTCAGGGGAAAGACCAGAGGTAATTATTTGTTCCCTGGGTCCGTACTTTTGCTGGTAAGGGAACTAAACAGAAAGCCTCTCCATGTCCTGCAGAAGCAAGATCCAGTTCTGAGCCCACTGGTAAGGCCTTTCCCTTTTCTTCTAAACTGCTCATCATGCCCAACATACCATGTTTTGGGGATATCATTCTCAACAATACAATACACTCCAACGAGCAAATAATTCCTGTTCTGTGAGTCTGTGTAGGCTCCCAGGGAGATATATTTTTGTTTGTTCATTGTTTTTTGGTTGTTTGAAGTGGGGTTTCTCTATGTAGCCTTAGCTGTCTTGGACTGGCTTCATATACCAGTCCAAGGCCAGGCCTTGAACTCACAGAGATCGTCCTGTCTCTGCCTCCTTGAATGCTGGGATTACAGGCAGGTACTGCTCTGTCCAGTGTGTTTATTTTTTTGGGACACAGTATTATGCAGTCCAGGCTGGTTTTGAACATTATATTCTCCTGCTTCCACTTTGCGAATTCTGGGAGTACAGGCTAGGAGATCTGTAATGAAGTGTTGGCGGTATCATGGAGTTCTCTCACCACAAGTAGGAGTTAGGGGACCTGACCTACGCATCATTGAGTATTTAAAAAAATGATGCTTATAGGTTTAATAAGGTGGGGCTACTGTTAACATTTCTTCTGAATTGAAGCATTTCTCCATAGAAGGAGGGTTAAGACTCAGGAAACAATGAAACTCAGATGACTCAAGAATCTCATAAGATCAGTCTCCAGGTCATATTGACAGCAAGCAATTGTTTGGGGGAAAGAAGACTTTTAGGTGGAATTGCCAGCTACCTATGTTCCAGGGATGGTGCTTCTGTGAGTTGTTACCAGTTACAGGTGGGCTTTATTGTGAGGCAACTACCTTTGAGTCATTAGTCATGCTCCTGTGAATGACTGCTGTGAACAGATCAGTTCAGCAGGCGGTTTTGGTTGAACTGGTATTTACTCTGGCAGTTGGTCTTTTGTTGGTGCCCTACATTAAGTGAACAGATGTTTGTCCATGTGTCCTCAGGGAAAGTTATGTAACACAGGGCTTACAAATTAACCATTGCTGGTTGTGTGTGTGTACATGAGTGCGTGAGTGTGTGAACGTGTGTGTGTGTGTGTATCAGTCCTGCCATCATGGAAATCAGTATGGAAATTAGTCAGAGTGGCTAAGCTCAACAACTTAAGTGACAGCACATGCTGGTGAGGACATGGAGAAAGGGGAGCACTCCATTGCTGGTGGGAGTACAAACTTGTACAACCACTTTGGAAAACGGTTTGGCAAGTTCTCAGAAAATTGGCACTAGCTCTGCTTCAAGACCCATCTACATCACTTCTGGGCATATACCCAAAAGATGCTCCACTATACAACAAGGACATTTGCTCAACTATGTTCATAGTAGCGTTATTCATAATAGCTAGAAATGGAAACAACCCAGATGTCCCTCAACTGAGGAATGGATAAAGAAATTGTGGTACCCTCCCCCTGAGGGGGGAGTAGCCTTACCAGACTACAGAAGAGGACAATACAGACAGAGACCTGATAGGCTAGGGTCAGATGAAAGGGGAGGAGGACCACCCATATCAATGAACTGAGGGAGGGGCATGGGAGGAGAAGATGGAGTACAGGTGGGATTGGGAGGGGATGAAGGAGGGGGCTACAGCTAGGATACAAAATGAATAAATCGTAATTAATAAAAAATAACTTATTTAAAAAATTCACAATTTAGGTGTAATAGTTAAAGAATAAGTAAGCCAATAAATAATTTATATTAATAAAGAAATTGTGGTAATTTACACAATGGAATACTACTCAGTTATTAGAAACAAGAAAATCTTATATTTCTGTGGTTTTTAAAAAAAGATTATTTATTTTCTATGTATACAATGTTCTGCCTGCATATATGCCTGCAGACCAGAAGAGCCACCATGTGGTTGTTGGGAATTGAACTCAGGACCTTCGGAAGATCAGCCAGTGCTCTTAACCTCTGAGCCATGGAAAACAGTGAACAGTATAGGAGCCTACCACAGAGGGCCTCTGAAAGATGCTATCCAGCAGGGTACTAAAGCAGATGCTGAGACTCATAGCCAAATTTTGGGCAGAGTGCAGGGAATCTTTTGAAAGAAGGGGGAGATAGAAAGACCTGGAGGGAACAGGAGCTCCACAAAGGAGAGGAACAAAACCAAAATATCTGGGCTCAGTCGTCTTTTCTGAGACTGGTACTCCAACCAAGGACCATTCATGGAGATAACCTAGAACCCCAATACAGATGCAGCCCATAGCAGCTCAGTATCCAAGTAGGTTCCCTAGTAAGGGAATAGGGACTGTTTCTGACATGAACTCAGTGTCTGGCTCTTTGATCTCCTCCCCTTGAGGGGGATCAGTCTTACCAGGTCACAGAGAAGACAATACAGCCAGTCCTGATGAGACCTGATAGGCTAGGGTCAGATGGAAGGGGAGGAGGATCTGCCCTATCAGTGGACTTGGGGAGGGGCATGGGAGGAGAAGAGCGAGGAAGGGTGGGGTTGGGAGGGGATGAAGGAGGGGGCTACAAAGTGAATAAATTTTAATAAATAACAATAAAACAAGGAAATCATGAAATTTGCAGGCAAGTGGATGGAACTAGAAAAAAATCATCCCGAGTGAGGTAACCCAGAAGCAGAAAGACAAACATGGTATGTACTCACTTATAAGTGGATATTAGACCTACAGTACAGGATAACCACACTATAATTCCAAGTAACAAGGATGGCCCAAGGGAGGATGTTTGAATCTCACTCAGAAGGGATATAAAACAGAGAATGCAAGTGGTTGAAGAGAGGGAACAGCATAAGAGAGAGAGTGCTGAGACAGATTAGGGTAGGGATGAGGTGTTGGGAGAGGTATGGGAGGACAGAGGACTCACAAAGAAAAGCGAAACTGTGGGCTCCAGGGAGGGTATGGAGTTGTTCTAACCGAGACCCGTAGTAGCGAGGGTCATGGAGACTCAAGAGGCCACTGTCTAACCAGACAGGACTCCTACTGAAGGGAGAGGAACACTAGCTCACCCACAAAATCTTCGACCCAAAATGTATCCTACAAGATGTGCAGGGATAAAGTTAGAGTAGAGATTGAGGGAGTGTCCAACCAATGCCTGGCCCAACCTGAGACTTATACCAAGGGTGAGAGCCAACCCCTGACTCTATTAAGGACACTCTGCTCTGCTGCAGATGGGAGTCTAGCATAGCTGTCCTCTGAGAGGCTCCACCCAGCAGCGGATTGAAAATGATGCTGAGACTTACAGCCAAATATTGGGCAGAACACAGGGAGCCTTGAGGAAGAGTAAGGGGAAGGATAGAAGGACCTGGAGTGGACAGAAACTCCACAAGAAGACCAGAAGAGCCAACTATCCAGGGTACAGGGGGCCTTGCAGAGACTGAATCACTAACCAAGGACCATGCATGGACTGGACCTAGGACCCTTACACATATGTACACATGCACCTTGGTTTTCATGTAGGTGTCCTAATAAGGGGAGCGGGGGCTGGCTCTGACAAGGACTCTGTTGCATGATTTTGATCACTTCCCCCTGGTGGTGATCAGCCCCCCCAAGGCAGCGGGGGCTGCCTTGCCAGGCTACCAATGATGAGGATGCACTCAGTCTTGGTGTGACTTTATGAGCTGGGGTAAGTTGGTGGGCTGGCAGGGGCTCCCATTTTCTGAGGGGAAAGAAAGATGGGATAGGGGGAAGAGGGAGGGAGGGTGGGACCAGGATGAGAGAAGGGAAGAGGCTACGATTAGGATGTAAAGTGAATAAATAAATTAATTAGTTTAAAAACCTAAAAATAGATCTACCACTCCATCGAATTTACCAAAAGATTTCAAGTCAATATACCACAAAAATATTTGCACATCAATGTCTGTTGCAGTAGTTTCCATATTACCTAAGTTATGGAACTGACCTAGGTGTTCGTCAATAGAAGATAAAGAAACCATAGTATATATAGACAATGGAATTTTATCCAGCCATAATGAAGAAGGTAGTTATGTTTGTAGGAAAGTGGATGCAATAGGAGATAACTCTGAGAAGTGATTTAAACTAGTCTTAGAAAGATACATATCTTTTCTCTCATGTGGTTCTTAAACCTTATATGGTTATGCAAACTAATGTATGTATACATGACATGAAAGTATAAGTGATTGTAAGACAGAGAAAAATCAAGCTTGAACTAAGCTGGAAGCTTCCTTTCTACTGGCTAGATTTTGTTGGAAAGTGGTATATAGGTTGCTGGTGGTTAAAAGTCATCAATGATTTTACCTAGCTGTGTACCCCATAAGGTACACCTGCCAGGCAAGATGTGCCCGTTGGAGCAATAATGGTATAATTCTAATGGAAATAACCAATTGCTTTCTGATTATAATGGAGGTCTGCTCCAGAGGAGGGAATCCATTCTTGGTACTATAAGCCTGGCCAAAAGCTTTGATTGAGGAAGTCATTGCCCCTACGTAGGAAACTACTGCTGTTGTTTTGCTAAATGAACATGGTGTCATTCTGCCTTCTAAATATTTGCATTCATAAAAATAGATTAGTGCTGCTCTCAACTTTGGTCAGAGAAGCTTCTGTTTGCAGTGGGTGACAGTTAATGCAAAGATTCATAACTGGTCAATGTTGAGAATAAGTGAATCTTATTAAGTGTTCAGCCTTAGTCATGACCTTTATATCACCCCTTCTAAAGCTCAGGAAGAAAAGGAAGAAAGAATACAAGAACGAGAGAACGGTAAGAGGTGTGGGAAACAATTTTCTGGACATAGCATGGTTGTTGCACGCAAAGCTTATTCTTTGGCTTTGTCTATGCACAAGACATACTTGAGACTGGGCCTGTGGACATTCATCATGGATCGAGGAGGGCTCATGAGTTCCTTTTCTTCCATGGGGAGATACTGGCAAGTGATGGTTTCTGGGTGTGAGGATGGTCATTTTCTCCAGTGGTATAGTGCTAGTGCGCTTGCTGTCCATGCTCCAGTGAATAACTTCCTGTCCAAGCCCACTCGCACGCACGCACGCACACACCAGGACAATTGGAGTGGGAAGAAAAAGTGGGAGAGAAAAGATAGAATGGCGAAATGAACAAAGTATATACTCACACGAATTGTCAAAAAAAAAAAAAAAGCCACCAGCAACATAAAAGTAAGAAATGGCCAGTTGGTGGTGGAGCGCTCCTTTAACCCAGCACTCAGGAGGAAGAACCAGGCAGGTTTCTGAATTGGAGGCCGGCCTTGTCAGAGAGCAAGTTCAGGACAGCCACCAGGATATACAGAGAAATCCTGTTTTGAAAAACAAAACAAGCTGGTGCAGTGATACACTCCTGTAATTCAGAACTCTGGGAAGCAGAGGCAGGTGTATCTCTGTGACTTTGAGGCCAACCTGGCCTACAAATTGAGTCTAGGACAGCCAAGGCTACACAGAGAAACCAGGTCGAGGAAAAACCACCACCAACAAAACAAACAACCCCAACAACAAACAAACAAACAGGGAAGTAGAAAAAAAAAACAAAACGGAAAAAAGCAAGTAGGCTAGGATAATAAAGGGGATTAAAAAAAGAGGGGAAGAGAGGAAGGGAGACGGCAGGGGAATATGGCGGGCACGCTCAACGTGTGATACACATCCATGTGTAATATGGATGGCCTTATGTGATAAATACTGTGCATAGTGAGCACATACAATGAAAAATTAAAAGAAGACAAATAATTTCATATTGCAGTTACACAAGCTATTCAACCAGAATACAAAGGAATTGTTTTGAATTAAAACATAGCCCACAAAGAACTAATTATGAAACTTAGCGATTTTGTCACTGGGAAATTGACAAGTGTAGCTTTGAGTGGAATGGGAAGAACAAAGCTATGAGAATGGTTCAGGACATCATAGGTCTCTCTACTAAGGAGTAAAATTGGAGGGAACATGTCTGGAAGGATGCAGGGGGTTTTGTCTTGGGGGAGAAGAAGAAATCACAGGTTTCTTGTGTGCTGCCTGTAATGCTCTGGTACTATAAGCCTGGCCAAAAGCTTTGATGTAGGAGGGAGGAGGACCATTGCTAGAGAGATGCCCTCAAGTAGGAAAGAAGGTAGGAGCTTGCAGTATGTGCTGGGGCTGGCTGCAAACACGATCATCACTAAACATCAAGCATTACATAATCATAGTTTAGAAATTATATTCTAAAGGGTAGTACATATTCAAGATACATCATTTTATTTACTTATCTTTGAGACGGGTTTCTCTGTGTATCCTTGGCTGTCACTTTGTAGATCAGACTGGCCTCAAGCTCACAGAGATTGCCTGCCTCTGTCTCCTGAGTACTGGGAGTAAAGGCCTGTGCCACCACCACCCAGCAACACATCATGTCTTTTCTTTTTCTCTTTTTGTTTTTTAAATATTTTCTTTTAAAATGTTTTAAAATTTAAATTAAATTAAATTTTTTTCAGAATTTATTCATTATATATCTCAATTGAAGGCCTCTCCCTCCACTCCTCCCATTTCCGCCCTGCCTCCCACTTCCTCCCTATTTTCTCCACTGAAAGGGGGAGTTCTCCTCCTCTGCCATTTGCCCATGGTTTGTCAAGTCTCATCAGGACTGCCTGGATCCTCTTCCTCTGTGGCCTTCTGGAGGCTGAGCTGACAACTGGCTACATCTGAGCAGGGGGTCTAGGTCCTCTCCACGCATGGTCCTCTATTGGTGCATCAGTCTCTGCAAGACCACCTGGGCTTAGATTTTTCAGCTTTGTTCGTGTCCTTATGGGATTCCTGTCCCCTCCATGTCCTTCTATTCACCTCCCTGCTTCTTCCACAAGACTCCCTGTGCTCTGCCCAAAGTTTGGCTGTGAGTCTCAGCATCTGCTTGGATACCCTGTATCACCACCATCCTATCAGAGGACCCTCTATTGTAGGCCTCCATCCTGTTTCCTCTCTTCTACCACTTTTGGTGTCTATCCTGTTTGCCATTCTGAATGAGCTTTCTTATGATGTTACTTTGTCCATTATCTATATTGGGGTTATTTTTGACTAGCCCCATGTGGATAGTGGAGATATTCTGCTGGTCCTATGTTCTGTTCTCTACTCTATAGTGAGATTAGCATTAAACACAGAGGTATTTTCACCCCTTGAACTGGTAACTTAGAGAAGATAGGGCTCTGTTGGATTTGCCTTATAAGGGAGGAGGTTTGTTACTCCTTTGTCCACCCTGGATTTGGAATCTGGGTAGACAGACTGTTCCTACACTAAGTGCAGAATTCACCTGCAAGGACAGATGTTAATTAACTTTTATTCTCCTGATGTAATTGTCGTCTTTGAGACTTAATGTTTCTGTCTGCTAACCTGGTCCAGGAAGCTTCCAGTCTCCATAAAATCTAATGTAGGCCTAAAATGTTTTCAACCTCTGAGACTTACTACCGAATAAGCTCACCCTTTCTAGCTCTCTTTGAACTCTGGCTGGCTGGTTTAACTCAGCTGTTCTGGCTCAAAACTCCTCTCCAAGCTGACTGATTCCATCTGATTTTTCTCAGTTTCTCAATGAATTGCTCTGCTTGACCTCATATTAACTTTGACAATATGTTTTGATCATATGGCTCCTCATTCTCTGGCCCATTCTGCTTTACTTGTGTTTATCTTGCTCTCTCTTCAAGCTCTCTCTGTAAAACTCTCCTGGTAAAACTGCCTCTGAATCTCATGAACTGAACTGCTACAAGCTCAGCTCCCCTGCACTGCCTTTAAATTCACTGACTCAACCGAACTGACTGAACAGCACTCAGAGATCTCTGTGCCTCTGCCTCCTGGGTGCTAGTATTAAAGGCGTGTAGCACCACCCCTGGACCTAAGCTTTTCTTTACCTGAAAATTGCTCTGTACCAGGCTGGCCTTGAATTCAGGGATCTGCTTGTCTCTGTCTCCTGGGATTAAAGGTGTGTCTCTATTCCAGCTGGATCACACAGACCTAGATCTTTGGATGTAATCTCTTGCCAGAATAACCATGTTCTGAATTCACCTCTACAGCAGAGGTGAAATGTTTGCTATCACTGAATAAGGAGGACATCCAGATTATGGTCTGGGAACAGGGCCGGGAATGGAGACCTGAGATGAGGGGAGGGTGTCAAAGCAAGCAGATCAGAGACATTTTGTATGTTGATAGAGCCTTGGCCTGACAACATTAAAAGGTCCCTTAAAGGGGCTGAGGGTATATATAACTTAGTTTCAAGAGGTCTTGCCTAGTAAGCAGAAGCCCTGAGCCCCAGGACCACATAAATGAGTACGGTGGTATATATACGTAAACCCAGTCTGTGATGTCTCTGGAGGTGGAGGCAGAAGAACCAGAAATTCAAGGTAATCCAATAATGCAGCAAGGTTACATGAAACTCCTCTTAAAAAAATAGCTGTGTGTGTGGGGGGGGCAACCCAACAAAAACATCACACACATCAAACAAACAACAAACAACAGGAAAGGGAGGAGGGAAGGAAAAGGTCTGTTAGGGATGAGGGTTTTGAGTTCTGACAGCAGGGTCTGTCTACCAGGACAGCTCTGAATGACCCAGGAAAATGTCGATATCAACACCTCAGGGAATGTTCATGTTTACTTGACTCAGCACCAACATATCCTAGGCCCTGAAACTTTATTGAGTGGGTGTCAAATTCCACGCCTCATTCATTTCACCCAGCAGCAGGGATGGCTTGAATTTGCTGCGAAGTCTACAGTGTCTGGCACGCAACAGAAACAGGTGAACACCTTAGTAAATAAAAGTAGTAACATTTGCTTCTTCCAGTAACAACTGTTCTTTGGAGAAAAGAAAACACAACGTTTCTTCTGTATCCTTTTCCTTAAAGGCCGGTGCTTAACCTTAGCCCAGGAACTTCTAGAGTTGGATACCCAGGCAGACTATTTCCTCGATTGTTCTGGGAGGAGGGCAGTTTCCTGCCAGCTAGAGGCCCTGCCCCATGCCTCCGGCAGCAGTCCAGACCGGTGAAGTGTGCGGTTGCTGGCCTTTGTCTCCCTGGACGACGCAGAGCTGGACTGTAGCACCACCACGCCCGTGTTTTAGGGCGGTGGTTTACCTATTTATCACATTTTATTTCTATTTGGTTCTGTCAACAGAGGATAATTCCGTGACCTCCGGCAGTGATGGCTTGAAATTCTGACAGAAAAGCGCAGGGTGGCAGGGTGTAACCGGGTGGCTCAGAGGCAGGGCGCTATCTGCAGGCGTGGCCAGGGAGGGGACATGGAATGAGGTTTGAGGCGTCTTCCGTGATAACTTTATGGGACGTAAGTGAAAGTGGACGTGGGTGTGACCTATGGTCTTGTCTCGGAGGGGTACAATAAAGTTTGAGAAGTTTGAAAAGGGGAGAGAGAGTGAACGCCCCTTTGGCCGAGGGGTGTGGCCGGAGCTCGGCTGGGCTCCTAGAAGCGGTTGCGCGGCATGGGGGTCACCGTAGACGTGCACCAGGTGTTCCAGTACCCCTTCGAGCAGGTGGTCGCTTGCTTCCTCCGAAAGGTACTAGTTCCTCCAGCCTGGGCGGTGGGTCCGCTGCGGAGAGCCTGAACTGCCCCTGCTTGCGTCGCGTGGTGCCGAGACCCAACCCATTCCCCGGGTCCCCTCCCAGTGTGCGTTCTGCTCTTGGGATGTGCTGGAAGAGGATGCAGGAGGTTTTCCTCGAAGGCTGCTCTCAGAGATGAGCGGAGGGTGCCGTGCAGGGCATCACGTCCACATGCCGCCTGCCTCAGGCAGAGGGTGTGGGCTCCAGCTGGCCTCCCAAGTCCGGCTCTCTAGTTCATCACCGACTTTTTAAACGCTAATGCATTCTCTTGAAGTTGTGATCTTGGTAGACTCAGTGTTTCAATACTTTCCCCTTTACTAAATAGCTGTGGGACTCCCTTCAGAGCTCACCCTCTCTGGATCTTAGTTTGCTAATCTGTAGCGTGAGAAAAACAGTGTGCACTCCCAGACATGTCCTGAGGATTTGAGATAATTAATAGAGAGTGTTTATCACAGGATTGATGACATAAGGCCTCTGAAATACTGCTGTTGTGTTAGGGATTCCTTGACCCTCATGGTGAGGGCTCTTCTTAGGACTGTGCCTCAGGCTAACAGTAAAGTGGAAAACATCCTTAGAACTGCTTGTCACGTAGGTCTGGGAAGTGGGACCCCGGACTCTAATCTGTTTCTGGTTCAGTTAGGTCTCTGGATGACCCTGGTTAGAGGTCTTCCCTTCAAGTGTCCGGAAGATGAGGAGCTGTACCTATAGGTCTTCAAAGTCATTTCAGCTTTTGCAGTGTTGGCCAAAACTTGTAACGGTGCCGCTGCCCTACGGCAGTGAACTGCAGCATGAAATCTGTGTAGGCTGGATGTTAAACTGCGCCGCTGCTGTGAAGACGGTTAGCTGGGAACCTCGGTTTCAGGAGGCACCTGGGTCTTCAGCGAAAGTCTGATGAATGAATAAAGGAATGAATGAGTGAGTGAACCTGGGTAGATTTTGCCTTAGGTCAGGCTTCTACGCACGTAGAAGGAGCAGCTGACACTCCATACTTTGTTCAGATTGGCAGTGATGAAGTACGGGGGACAAGGAGAACATGTCTATATTGGCTCACTGTTAGGAGGGCTCCTGACTCTAATGACTTGTTCTGGTTTGCTTTCTATTGTTGCTATACAGCATCAGCCAAAGGCAGCTTTGGGAGGAAAGGGTTCATTTCAGTGTACTAGGGCGATTTCATCGTTTCATGAAGTCAGGACAGAACACAAGGCAGGAACTGAAGCAGAGACCGTGGAGGAATGCTGCTTCCCCCGGCTTGCTCAGCTAACCTTCCCCCCACCTCCCTAGTCTTCTGCATTAACTCACAGAACTCTGAGAACACTGCCTTTTCCAGTCCCAGACTCCCACATCTTTCCACCATTATCCCCTAAAACAACAAGGCCAGGTCCAGCACTGCAACTTCCCACTGCAGCTTTGCTCCTCTGTTGCTGTGATAAACACGGATCTTTTTGTTGTGGGAGACAAAGATTCATTTTTATCTTGCTACTCCCAGGTCACAGTCCAGCAATGAGGGAAGCCAAAGCAGAAACCCAAGGCAGGGACCTGGGGGCAGGGACTAAAGCACAGGTCATGGAGGAGCATTCCTGGCTTGCTCTCCACACCTTCCTCAGCCTGCCTAAGGGATGGCAGCACCCACAGTGGACTGGCCCCTTCTCCATCAGTCACTGACTAAGAAAATGTCCCATCCGCATGCTCACAGGCCAGCCTGATGGATGAAATTCCTCAATTGAGGTTCTTTTCTTTTTTAAAATATTACTTTTTATAATTTATTCACTCGAGGTTCTTTCTTAACAGGGATGGATGCTACTTAGTGTCAACTTGACAAAAAATAAGTAGCCTAGTTGCCCTGCCTCTCTGGGCCTGTGGAGGGTCAGCATCTCATGGTTTAAACCCATGGTGAAGCTAATCTGCTTAGATCTGAGCCAAGAAGAAAAGCAGAAAGGGCGGATGGACTGCAGTCCCACAATCCAGTTCAAGGGCACAAACCTAATGCTTAAGGGCCTCTTTCCACAATTCTCCACCTCTTCACCTACCCAGTAGGGCTGCCTTGGGACTGAACCATCAGCACACAGCCTCAGGGGAACATTCAAGATACAAACTGTAGCACTTCTGCCACTTGGGAAAGGATCCTCACTATGCAAAGGAGACATCTGCTTTTTCAGGGTGGGAGAGATTCTTTGTTTAGGCTTCATCTGGAAGGTATGAAGTTACTTCTGGGTGTGTCCTCCTCCCCTTTCACTCTCCCCAGGCAGATCTCTCTCTCTGCATAATCATAGACACAATGCCACACACACTTTTCTTTGTAGCTCACTCCCACAGACCAGTTTCAGGTGAAGGTGATTGGTTTTAGATAGTGAAACCAACTTTAACAAATGATGATAGGGTTAGCATGATTTCAGTGGGTGATGCGTGCTTCACACAAGGGCAGAGAGAGTGCTGAGGTCTGCAGCAGCCTCACATGGAGGTCTTTATGTAGGATACTAGGCTTTCTTAGAGATGTAGCATCTATCAAAGGTTTGATGAAACATGGGTAGGGGTTTTTAGGTAAGCTCTCTCTCTCCCTATCTCTGTCCCTCTTTGTCTCTCTCTGTATGTGTTTATGTGTGTATGCATGTGGGCATTTGCTCTGAATAATACATCATTATCTCTACCCCTCCAAGGAGCCTAAGAAGCCATCATGAAACAGGCTCAGAGAAGTCTAAGTAACTTTTGAAGTCAGCCAGCAGGGAGGAGAGCCAGGATCTTAGCTCGTCTGAAGCCCACGTCTGACCAGCAGGCTGTGCGCCCAGCTCTGCACTGGTGGCCATGCAGGAGATTACGTGGGGAGGACATTGGCTCAAGGCTTGGCTTTTTGCTGGGCGTAGCGCCCTTTGGTTCATTTGCCTCTCATGGTCTGCTCTTCTGGGTGGACCTCTGCATTTAATGTGAAGAGTAGCTTAGATGTGTGAAGGTGGGACATGGTATTTGCTAGTAATTATTGTGCAACAAATCACTCCAGAACTTAGTGGCCTTGCCCAGTGACAGGCTTTTAATGCTGGTGATTCTTTGTGTTGGCTGAGCTCATGTGGTTGGATTTGGTGTGTCATGTGGTGTGGCTGAGGTACTTACACAATCCCTTTCAGTAAGCATCGGATGCAGTTCTTATAAGACAGTCAGCTAGGTTTAAGAACTGTGGAAGGACCCAGGCATGGTGGCTCATGCCTGTAACCTAATCGGTGGTGAGTCTGAGCAGGATGATCATGAGCTTGTAGCCAGCCTGGGCTACACAGCTGTAGACCCTGTCCCAGAAAACCCCAAACCAAACAAATTAAATTAAAATATTAGCAAAGAAGAATTCCTGTAGGCAGCCATAGCTGCTGCGATTTATGAGTGCAGCTTTTGAACATGTCCAGAAGACTTTTCTTCTGGCCTAACCACCGTCTGGGTTTTAACAATTTTTCCGTCCCCTCTTTCAATAGTCCCTCTGAGCCATGGTGTGTTTGTGTGTGTGATGTTGATGTGCATACCACAGTCTCTTATTCTCTGCACTTTGACTAGTTGTGAGTTTCTGTATTAGCCATCAGCTACTTCACAAAACATTTCTCTGTTGATGTCAAATTGCTGTTAGATAGTCAACATTCTAGGGATGTTGATGGCTTCAAGGGGTGAGAGTTAATTTTTTTCTCTCCTTCCTTCCTTGCTTCCTTTCTTCCTTCCTTCCTTCCTTCCTCCTTCCTTCCTTCCTTCCTTCCTTCCTTCCTTCCTTCCTTCCTTCCTTCCTTCCTTCCTTCCTTCCTTCCTTTTTCTAGACAGGCTTTCTCTGTATAGCCTTGGATGTCCTGGACTCAGGTTTGTAGACCAGGCTGGCCTTGAACTCACAGAGAACTGCCTGCCTCTGCCTTGCTGAGTGCCGGGATTAAAGGCGTGTGCCACCATGGCCTTCGACAGTTAATTTTCTCTAAGGGTGTAGCTTCTGGTAAGCCTACCATACTCCATTGGACAGCCCCACACCTAGAACTATATAAAAAGCATAACTTAGAGCTGATGGGATATTTAATAAAGATAATGATAATAATAATAAATAGTAATGGTAATTTAATAGTAATAATAGGATATGAAGTTGGGGATGGGTAGGAGGGTGGGAGTGGGTCTGGGAGGAGCTAAGGGAAGGGGTGAATATGATCAGTGTGCATTGTGTGAGAGTCTCAGAGAGTTCATAAAGTATTTCTATTTTAAAGCAGGAATTGCTTCCTCTGGGCAGTATGGCCCACTGACCAGCACCTCAGTGGGAGCTCCCGTGCAGTGGGCAGCATGGGCATCTGTATGTGCAGCCTCCATTTCCTTTCTGTGAGTGGCGATGCCACCACCTTCTTGGCTTGTTGTGGGGTTCGCAAATGAAACAGATTGACAGGCATGTGCTTTTATAAAACCTTGGGTAGTATTATTTATATTTTGGGCAAAATATGCTTTTACTTTTTTTTAAGTCTTTATGATGATGATGATGGTGATTTTTAAAAAAAATAATAATAATTGATTTTTTTCCCTAAAGCAGAGCAGTAGGCAGAATGAACAGTCACATGAGGAGCTCTGGGACATTTAATCTGATTTTGCACAATGGTGGGCGAAGCTGCTGCTTTCGAACTGAGGACTGTGTTTTAAATAGGATCTACTGATCTGCAGCTTTTGGTATGTCCAGGCTCGCCTTCCAAGGTCTAATTCACTGCTATTTTTAAAACCTAAAGAATGCCTCATCTCCTTACACCTGTCTGTTGGCTGCTGTGGGCAAAACATTAGCTGCTTCAAAGATGAGTGGTACCCAGAAAATAAAGAATGCAGTCCTGTTTGTGGAGTACAGGGTTCCTCAGCCTCATCATGGAAGAATGTTTTGAGACCCACTGTGGCTCCTTCATCAGATGCTGTGCTGTGCTTTCCATGCTTGCAGCTCAGTACTTCACTGTGTGATTGGGTTCCCTGGTTCTCTTTGTACAATGCTACTTTTTTCTTGTTTCGTTTTTTTTGAGACAGGGTTTCCCTGTGTAGCCCTGACTGTCCAGGAACTCCTTCTGTAGACCAGGCTGTCCTTGAACTCAGAGACTCCTCCTGCCTCTGCCTCCGGGTCTTACATTTCCAGCACTCATCACTTAGGGTGTTTTCCTTCCATTTGACTAAAAACCATCCTGGAAGAGAACACAAAGCTGTGTAGACAGTGTGGTAGCATAGAGGAGGTTCGTGGAGGCCTTTTGGATGGATGTACCTCTCGTGGGCTGGGCACTAAGAGAATTTCTTACATGTCATCTGCCTGGAATTTAAAGTCCTTACTAAAGATGCCTGTGTGGCTCTGGTGATGAGTGGTTTTCAGGCCTGTCTGAATGAGTCCAGGGAGCATGAGGTTTCTCAATGGAGATTTGCCCAGGTTGGTTTTGCTCTTTGCAAATGTGGGCAAACTCCACAGGGATTTGTGTTGGCTGTTTCTGTTGTATTCCAAGCACCCAGAGAGGTTCTCGATGACAGGAAACACCCAACAAACCCTGCTTGATGAAGAAAGCTCATTGTTCTGTGGTTCATAGTATGTAATTTTACAATAAAGTTACTAGTTGGGAAGCTGAGGCAGGAGGATTGCTTGCACTCAGAGGGTTGAGGTAGCCTGGGCAATACAGGGAAATGCCCTCTGACCATTTCACAAAATGAAATAAACCAAAACCCCAAGAGATGAAAGTCAACACAGGGTTCAAAAACATGTGCTTTCCGGAATACTGTAATAAAATAGAGTAAAATAAATTTTTGCTTCCATCCATGACCTAAGGCTTTATTTATTCCGGCGGCATGCTGCTTGGAATGGATCGGTATTTACCCTTAAGCTCATAAAGGGGATTTATGAATGGTGATTTCCATTTAGAGTAGAAAGCTGATTGGGTAATTAATAATGTTTCCTTCTGATCCCATCTTCACTCCCTCGCAGACCTGACACTTACATGTGCTGAACATCTTTCCCCACAGAGCTCCAAAAGTATTAGGGAGGATCTGATCCTCCAAACCGGTGGCTTGGTCAGATGTGAGGCCTTAGTGTCACTCGGAGCCCAGAGATGATCTTTACCCTGTGCTGGGTGGCACCTTCCATCTTCCATCCTAGGCTCTCTTTCAAGTGGAGGTGTGGCAATAAGAAGGTGGGGTACGCAACATGGCCTCTCATGTCAGGCTGTAGAGCAGACAGCTGTGGGGGTGTGCACAGGTCCAGTCATGTTTCTGTGCCTCAGTTCTCTCGGCTGCGGAGTAAGAGGAAAAGCCATCTTCTGAGTCTGCTGGGGGTGTTAATGAATGCCAGGCCCCAGCGTTAAGGTGCAAAACACAGGCTGAGTGCTAGAGATCGTTATGTTTGTTCAGGAATGTGAAACTGAAAGCTGGGGGAAGCAGTCTGCAGAAATCTTTTCTAACTTGGAACAATAAGGGAGAAGGTGAGCATGAATAATGGTGCACATCTGAATGATAAATTATTTTTTAAGTGCAATTTAAATTTTAAAGTGTGCTTAGTAACTCATCCAGTGGCGGCTGTGGCTTAGTGTGTGAAAGAAGATTTTTATCTATCAAAGTGCTAATAGTTACATATTCATTATGTGCCTATTAATTGGTATTCATGGTAACTGTGTGCACCCTTTGACAATAAATAAAACATGACCTTGTCCTGAAGGTGCTTCCTGTCAGGGGGAGCAGAGAAGAATGTATTTATTTTTGGGCCAGGCTTTCTCGGGGCTATATTCAGACATACAATGTGAGGCAAGGTGCGTTTGTTAAGATTGTGTCTGCCTGTGTAGCCCAGACTGGCCTTGAGCATGTGGTGCTCCTCCCTCTCCCCAACACTGCAGTTATGGGCATGAGCTACCAAGCCAGGCAGATCAATGAAGTGCTGATTAACATGTGACTTGTTTGATCTTTGTGCTAAGTCACCTTTGCTTTTCATCTGGAGTGAGCTACTTCATGGAGACCGTGAAAGGTTGTGCAGTGTATGGTGGTGATGTCTCTGTCTAACTGAACAAGGCCCCTTGTGTGTGTTTGGAAGCAGCTGGGTAGCAGATCCCCTTATAGTGGATCAAGCAGATATTCATATGCCAATGGGCCAGGTGTACTGCAGTGCCTCATTCTTTGTGCATCCTCGGATAACCCTGTTCAAAAGCAGGTCCGCAGTGATCCCAACGATGACACTGACTATGAGGAGCAGGGTTGTGTTTCAAAAGGCAGCTGTTGACCTGAACTTTGCAGATAGCTGCTATTTTAATAACTTCCTGCTCTTAATCGTATGCCTTCTGATTGATGAACTTTCCCTTAGCAAACAAAAGCAGAGGCTGTATCTTAATAAAGTCCCACCCATAAGTGCACTAAGTATTATTCCTATAATAGATGGACTCAATTTCCTGGCCTCTCACTTTAATAATTGTATATGCTTTAGTGTATATTCTCCAAACTTGACATCATGTGGCTTTTGTGTCTTTTAAACAACTTTTTATTGGCATATGAGTTATATGTAATATGTAATGATGGGTTGCATTATGGCATTTTGTTTACTTATACAATGTTTTTAATCATATTTAAACTCGTCACCCTCTACTGTTTCCCTCCCACTCCAGCTGATAGACTTCCTCTTTTCAACCAGTTTCCTCCTTTCATGGTGTGTGTATGATGGGGAGGGGTTGGAGAGGGAGGAGAGAGACGACAGACAGAGGAGCAGTGCTAATGAGTTTCATTTGGGTGCTTAATGGGAGCTTGGGTAGTGCCTCTCTATAGGAGTACTGATATCTTTAACCAGTCGCCTCGTTGCTGAAGAAGAAACTCTATCTGTCCCTCCAACAACCATTAACTGTCTATACATCTTCAGAGAAGGAAAGGTGAGCCTCACCCCACTAGCAACTGTTAACTGCCTATAAATCTCCAGGAAGGGTGGACCATAAGTGCCCCCACCTTCATGTAGCAACCTTGACAGACCCGATGTTTTGCAGCTGCTGAGAGTTTAAGAGCACAACAGCTATGGTATACTTTGGAAACCTTGTTCTATAACATTTCACCCCTTTTGGCTTTTACTTTAAACTTCTCTGTCACAGTGTTTCAAAAGCCTTGAATGGGGGTGATATATGTGTATATATATATATGTGTGTGTGTGTGTATGTGTGTATATATATATTATATATATATATAAATATATAATATAATCTGTCCTATAAATAGGCTGAGCACTCAACAGTCACTTACTCTCAGCGCTTGGATCAGTTATAAGTCTCTTCACTAACCATCACTTACTGAAAGAAGGGTCTCTGCCTAAAGGTGACAGCAACATTAATGCATGGGGATAAATAATTATTTAGAAGGCAATTTGAGCGACACCACATATCCATTTAGCAAAACAACAGCAGTAGCTTTCCCCCTAGGACCCATACCCTCTCCAGCCACAGGGCTTTGACCAGGCATACAATACTGAACAGCAGTTCTCTCCTGTGGAGCAGGCCTCAAATCCAGTCAGAAAGCGGTTGGTTACCTCATAATGGATTTGCCCCGATTGCAGTAGTGGGCACATCTTGCCTGGCAGTGCAGCAAGATAGCTTTCAGGATCCAACGATGAGTAAGGCAACTGAGGACAATTTTTCCACACTGCCTGCACAGCACCGCTGCGAGGGCCAGCCAGCAGGAAGGGAGCAGTCAGCTCCCTTCTGCCCTGCTTTCTCTCTGCCCTTCAACCAGAGCAGGCACTCTCTCCTTCAAGATACTCTTGCTCTCTAGTTCTAGTGGGCATCCAGAAACAGTGCTAATCACCTGTATCATTTTGGAGGCCTCTGAGGGACATTGTAGGGAAGTAGCCCATACCTGGACATGGGATTTTCATTTAATAACCTATGGTTTCTAGGAGTAGATTTACCCACCTGTTCAAAATGCCTCCATCCAAATGGTTTCTGGCCTCTTTTAACATGTAAAAAGGAAAATGAAAAGCGGTGGGTGATGACCTTAGAAGTGTGCATTTTGCCTTTGTTAGTGTTGCAGTAGACTTATATCTTGGGAAAGGAGTTCGCTTGCTTACTCTATAAAGAAAGTAAAATCATAAATAAGATAAAAAATGAAGCCAAATGCACATTGAGAAATCTCCAGACTCACTGATAGACTACAGTGCACCTGGTGTGTGTATGCGGACACCAAAGCAGGCTCAAGAAAGACAAGGGCTTTTGGCAGAAAATGGGTCAATGTTTCCACATTGTTTCCAGGAGGGTCTGGTATGGAGTGGGGATGAGCAGGCTCATCTGTTCCTGTGTGCAGGATTTATACATTAGACTTTAAGTAGGAAGGGGCCATATCATGATACTCATTAATGTGTTCCCTTTTTGGAAGAGAACTAAATGAGATCGTGCCGGGCAGTCTCTGTGTAACACACTCATGGTGGCCACAGGAGAGATCAGGGTCTGCCTGGATCAATTCCATAGTCCCGTGGTGTTTGAATGGGTGTCCAGAAATAATGAGTACCTACCTGACGTCTTTCCAGGTTGGGGAGAAGAGCTCCTAGTACGAGTTCTGAGAAGCTTCCCCTCTCTTAAACTGGGCTTCTGGTACATTTTGTGTGTAAGAGTTAAAACATGAATATGTAGGTTACCACAAGATGGCATTCTATTATTTCAAGTAATGCCAGGTAGAGGGAGCCTTCACTTAATACAGTTTTAATTTCTGAAAAGAGTTAAAATATGTGCCATCCATGTCACCATATTTAGCTGTTTCATACAAACCTCTAATTTCTTTTGCCATTCTTTATGGAAACGAGGTTTATATCTGTTAACTCCAGAAGCAGTCATGAAGGAAAATAACTTAAATTTTGCAAATTATATTTATTAGCGTGAATAGTTCATGGTCTCTTGTGTTCAGCTATTACAATTTCCATTTTCCTATTGCTATTTGTAAGGATTGTAAAATGAATGACCCGTGCTTTCTACTGCGTCAATCCATGCTTTTCCATCTATCACCCTATTTTATTTTCTCTTAAACAGATCTGACATATTTATTTATTGCTTTTGTTTGTTTCTTCAACTAATGTATTAATTTTGTAAGAAGCTACATGGTTTTCACTTTACTACTACATCCTCTGTCTGAAACAGTATTTGGAATGGTAATCTATCTATCTATCTATCTATCTATCTATCTATCTATCTATCTATCTATCTATCTATCTATCTATCTATCTATCATCTTCCTGTCTAATCACAAAAAGTGAAGAGGCTCTTATTTAAATGAATATCTTTTTAGTAGATAAATATTAAAATTGAGTGAAGGTGTGTAGAAGTAGAAATATAGTTTAACTTGACAATTTATGTGATGAAGCAAGAATTGACAATGTTTTATTACTGCGCATGCCTGGTGATACATTCTGTTTTTCTTCATAATTCTGTTTAGTTATCTTCCTATAGTTTACAGCGTGACTGTAACATTTACTTGGAATGCATTTATGTATATGTAATGAACAAGCTGTAATGCAATAAAGGAATCAGTTTCATTTTATGTTAGTGTGAAAAGGTTAATTCACATACATGCCCACATGATTTAGAGAGCTGTGTGCGTCTTGGATGTCTCTGGCCCAGGAAATCTGCTCTGTAGAAGAAAAGAATCCCCATCCATCCTTCCCTTACCAGCATGGATCTCTGGAAGGCTAAGCTTCATCAAAGTAGTCATTGTAATTTTGAACCTTTTCTTCTAGGGCTGAACTGAGTGAATGCATGCACAGATGCATCTTCATCTTTGTTTGTTTGTTTTTTTGAGACAGGGTTTCTCTGTGTAGTCCTGGCTATCTTAGAACTTGGTCTATGGACCAGGCTGGCCTCAGACTCACAGAGATCTGCCTGCCTCTTCCTCCTGAGTGCTGGGATCATAGGCGTATCATTACCACCCAGGCATCTCCATTCTTACTCTTGGTTCTTTGAGATTGCCGCTGGTAGGGTTTTAGATTTCATTTCTAAAGATCTAGGAATCCTGAAACTCAAATTCTCCAGCAAAAGACTCTTTTCTCCACCCTAGCCTGAGGAGTGCACTTGACTTCTGCTTAGTGTGTAAGATGTCATTTGATCACATGATGAAACTGGAAACCTGGAGAGGGGGCAGTAGATAGCCCAAAAGCACCAGGCTCTACTTAGAAGCCGCTTTATCCTGTGGCTTTGAGAGATTCATTTTGGTCTGTCTGTCTCTCCACCTCTGAGTAATGGACTCTGAGGTGACTTCACAATGGATGTGGAGGCAGCAATATGGCACCTGGGGTGAGTTACATTGTACCAGGTGCCGCACTTGTTCGTCATTTTGAGCAGGGTATTTAGTTTATCCAAGCCTGATCTCCCATATATAAAATAGAAAGCAAACAAACAATGTATTTCTTTTGTGAATTAACAGTGTATGTAAGTTGACTGTGTTAAAAAATGATAGCTATTATTAACCTGGGTATATCTAAATTGTCTTTCAGAGCAATTTAATAAAATAAATGAAGTATTAGTCAAGCGTCTCCTGTGTGCCTGACATCCTGAGGTGCTGACATGGTCACCAGGTCATGGTCCAGGGCAGTAGTAAAGGAATTCTCTTTGTGCTGGACTGTTTAATTCCCTGACTCCCAGGAACAAGCTGCGAAATGAAACAATCCAGTCTTCATCCAGTTCCTACTTTTGAAGTCAGAGATCATAATATTATGCAACTTCTTCTCGACAGAGTAGCTGTTAGGTTAGGCGGGTGGTGGAGTGAAGGCATGTGGGTCTGGTTCAGACAGCGTTCTCAGTTTACGTTAGACTATTAATCATTTCTCTAACCTCATTCTTATCTTTGCTCACTGCTTAGATGGTATCTAAATAAGGTTTCCTTTGGGACAGAGGGATTATTGGCTCGTTGGTTAAGAGCACTTGCTGTCTTGAAGGACCCAGGCTCAGTTCCCAGTGCTGCGATGGTGGCCCCGGTTTGTAAGCTGAGCCCCTTCTGGAACTCCAGTGCTGGGGGTGGGAGGAGCTGTCTCCCATCGCCCTCTAATGACCTCTTTGGCACCAAGCACTCACGTGGTGCAGATACACATGGCAAGACCCCACGCACATGGAAGTCCACCTCACTTGTTTGAGTCCAAGTGCTAAAACCAAGATTCTTGATTTAAAACTGGTCCTTACTTAGAGGTTTCTTGGAAGATACTTACTGGTCCTAAAGACACCTGCCATATCTATCAGGTACTTCATGTTGACAAAAGACAATGCTAACTCTTCTTTGTGTGTTTTTGTTTAGTATCCCAATCCCATGGATAAGAATGTCATCTCTGTAAGAGTTGTGGAAGAAAAAAAAGGTACGTTCTCTGCATATACCCTTACGTTAGTCAAGCTCACCAGGTACCCTGACTTTGTGTGTGTGTGCCTCTGTGTGTGTGTGTGTGTGTGCATGTGTGCATGTGTGTGTGCCTGTGTGCATGTCTCTTACATCTTAAGCATCTTTTGTCACTTTCTAAATTATGGTTGATGGTCAGACCGATGCTGGGCATAACTGTGCAGGGAATATGTTGAGGTACTTAATGTGTACCAACATCCTACTTTCCTTAGCGCATTCAACTTTTAGAATAATGTTTGAGATAGGAATTATGATGATTCCTCTTAAATGCAGGAGGAAACCTAAGCATGGGGAGACTAACCTGGACAAACTCACTTAGTTGTATCATTGTCACACATCAATTTGTAGATGGCAAAACATTTGTAGATAGTAGATATGAAGCCAGGCAAGGTGGCTCATGCCTATAGTGGTAGAGGTAGGAGCATCAGGAATTCAAGGCTAGACTGGACTATTGAAAAATAGCATGTAGATGTGATGTGGCCATAAAGCACTTAGATTGTGGAACCATAACTGAAGCTTGGCTCATGCTGTTACTGTAAGCAGGGTTTTGTTACATGTTAGCCACGCCCCTCTGTGTGTTCTCAAGGGCTGCTTCATCTGAGTAACAAAAGAGCTGGGCATTTGCTAAAGAGACCATATGGTCCACACACTTAAATTATGTACCCCACGCCACTTTCAGGAAATGCTGACTGTGCACCGCCTTGGGGATCTCTGGTGCTCTTTGTATTCCCTTCCTCAGGCGAGCACTGTGACTGTTAATGTTAGGACTTGAGGAGTGGGCGGTGCCAGGAGCTCCGATGGTGTGCACACTCGATGCACAAGCCTGTGGAGACATCCAGAGCCTGGCCCAGCATGGCCTTCAGCCTTAGAGACCACAGGCTGTGGCTTTTGGTAATGTGGCTGCAGTCCCACGGTGCTTCATAAACAGGAAACTGTCTTATTTATGGGGCTGCTTTTCGCCTATCTGTAGGTATAGAAATAGACTGTTAAAAGCATTTTCTCATGTACCTGAGTGCAGGGTGGGACAAGCTTGCCTGAGCTGGCCTGAGACGAAACTGATTTCAAGTCCTGATTCTGTTATTTCTCATGATCTAATTTTGAGACAGGGTTTCTCTGTGTAGCTTTGGCTGTCTTGTACTCACTTTAGAGACCAGGGTGGCCTTGAACTCACAGAGATACACCTGTCTCTGCCTCACTGAGTGCTGGGATTACAGGCATGCAACACATGACTAACTTTTTAAAAGTTCAAGGTATTTATCTGTCAAATGGATAAACAATACTGATAAGTTAGATTGTTATGAGGATCAAATGAGAAAATAAGGTACATATTTTAAAATGGCATAGAGTGCTGGTTGTAATTTCAGGTTTTCGTCATTTTGTGTTTGTTTGTTTGTTTGTTTTGAAGACATAGTCTCACTATGTAGCTCTTGCTGGCCTGACACTTTCTATGTTCACCAGGCTAGCCTAGAACTCACAAAGAGCCACCTGCCTGCCTCTGCCTCCCAGGGGCTGGGATTAAAGGCGTGTGTCACCATGCCCGAAAGCTGTTCCTTTTTTAGTATATGTTTTGCTCACATTGGCTGAAATGACCAAAGGACTGCTATGGGTAAAGCATTTATTTCTTGCCAGCAGGCTCCTGGTGGTCAGGGTGTTTGCCTCAGGGGTCAGGACAGCTGTAGCCTGAGCTCCAAGACACCATGCACCATGGCTGAGCCTTAATAATTCATAGAGAAATGGCAGCACTTCAGTTTGAGTTTGTTTTTTGTTTTTTTTCCTATTTCCTCTCATTTTAACTCACACTTGTTATTATTATTATTTCCTCCACGATGGTGTACTCTGGTCACAAGTATTTTATTCCTCTAGGAGAGAAGAATGTGATCTCGGTATTTAATTAGTTATAGGTTTAAGTGATGCAGCCTGAAATCTGTACCTAACGCTGTGGTCCAGGCGGTGGCTGGACCCATTTCCCTCCTCCTTGTTGTTGAGCAGGTCACTGATGCTTGGCACTCATCACTCAGAGTGGTGGCTCACCTGCGGTTCACTTTCTTGTCTTTAGCATGTTTGTTATGAGTTGGATCCTTATCCTGTGAGCATTTGTGATTTGGCTTAGAAAACTGATCAGAAAAAATGTTTAAAAAAATTATTTTATTTTGTATTGTGTTTGTACGTCTGTGTGTGTGCCTGGGTGTAGGAGGTATTTGAGATCGGATATTTTGGGTCCCTTGGAAGTGGGGTTATAGGCAGTTATGAGCTGCCTCAGACAGATGCTGGGAACCAAAAGTGTGTACTTTTCACAAGAGCAGAGGGCTCTCTTAACCCTGCAAAGCTGAATTTTGTGCCTTATCGCTAAGAATTCTATGTATTGAAAATTTAAATTGAGTTAGGAAGCACTATGGACTCTCAGATAAGAATAAATTTTTCCCCTAATTATTTTTTGGCTATGAAATTTTGTTTTCCTAGATGAATCAACAGGACTCATCTATAGAAAGAGGATTGCTATCTGTAAGAATGTGGTTCCAGAAATGTTAAGAAAGGTAAATTCATTTCAGAGTTTAATCACAGTGCATATAAAATTGAGGAATTTTAGTAGTTACAGAAGGAGACAGCATTTTCTGATCTAAAGTAGTGCTAGAATTTCCCATTGCCTCCAGTCTCATAGTTTTGTAGGGGAAATATTTCTTTCATGCTTATCCCAGTTTTGGCAGATGCCACCTGGGATAATGTGTCCGTCCTTTCTGAGAAGGACTCTTCGTGGATGTGTGGAGATTTGATGATTATTTTGTGGGTACTTATGGCAATTTGGATAAAGTGTTGTCTTTCCTAGTCTGCCCATGGCTAGCAATGGCCCTTAGGTAAGGACAATTAGAAGTGAGAAGATTGTAAGTATTAATCTCACTTTTGGGTAGGGAGTCCACACTTCTGTCTGTAATGCATTGTCAGAAATACTAGCTGTTTCTGAGAGCATGCTCTTCTTAGTGCCCCATGAAAGCCTTTTGGTGTCTATTTCTGTAAAATAAGTTCAATGATGCTGGAATCGTCATGATAGAACATTGTTTTCTCTCTTTGAAACCCTTAAGCACTCGGGTGATTCTGTGTTGGACAGAGGTGAGTGCAAAACATCATTTGCATGGCTTGAACCCTACTCAGGTTTTTCTTCTTGACAAAGGGCCTCACTCTATAGCCCAGGCAGAGGTGGAACTCACTGTGTAGCCCAGGCTGGCCTTAAACTGAATAATCCTCTTGCCTCAGCCATCTAAGTGCTGAGATTATAGATGTGTACCACCATGCCTAGCTGTAGAAGTAGTTAAAAAGTTTTTATTTATACTGAAAATTTCATACATGTACAAAATTGAGATTATCTACCCCTCACTTCCCTCTCTAACTCCCTCAGACTCTCCAACACATCTCCCTCCCAACTTCATGCTTTCTCATTTCTATTCTGGTATTATTATTTTCAAGTTGTCGAGTCTAATTAGTGTTACCTGTATGTGCTTGGGTTTGTGGTTATCTACTGGGGCATGGGTATCCCTCTAGAGAAAAGTGACTCTTCCTCCTCCAGCAGACATCAGCTGTCAATAACTCATCAGCTAAGCCCTCTCCCATCCATACTGTCTATGTTGGAATTTTTAACTGGCTTGATCTTGTGCAGGTCTTCTGCAGACATAGAAGGGTTCATGCGTGCAATAGCCATGTCATGTCCATAAGATAGCCTTCTGCAGCACCCCTCATCTACATTCTTTCCCTTCTTTCGCCATGCTCCTTGAGCCTTGGGGTGACCAGCACAGATGTATCTATGCTGAGCGCTCGCTGCCACTTAGTCTCAGTACTTTGAATAGTTATGAGCTTCTTCATTCACCATGTAGGATTTTTGTTTGTTTGTTTTTGTTTCTTTGTTTTTATTATTTTTGTTTTGTTTTTTTTCTTTTCTTTTTTTGTGAGAGCAAGGCCAGGGTTTTTACTTTTTAAGTATGACTGCTTTTCCCCCATGGAAACACATGTTAGACATCTGAACTTGATAATTTTGGGTTAATTGTCATAGGATACAGTTCTCAATAGAGAATCAGGGTATAGACAGATGGTTCAGTAGGTAAAACTGTTTGCTTCTCTTTCAGATGACAAAATTCTAGTTTCTAGCACCTAAAACAAGGAGCTCACATCTACCTGTAAACTTGGGTCAAGATGCCAAGTTTTTTTTTTTTTTTCAAGCCAGTGTTTCTCTGTGTAGTCCTGCCTGTTCTGGAGCTTGCTTTGTAGACTAGGCTGGCCTTGAACTCACAGAGATCCACCTGCATCTACTTCCCAAGTACTGGGATCAAAGGCATGCACCACCACTGCCTGACACATTGTAAGATTTTTGATGGGGGTCTTTTAAGACATAGAGGAGAGCATCTTGACAGACACTTTTAAAAATGCCCCAGAAGAGATTCCCTATGCAGAATGAAGCTGGGAACCTTCAGAGTACCTTGCAAATTAAATTGCTGCATTTATACTAGGAAAAATGGCAGCTTCCATCCAGTCCTCATTGTGGGTTAAAACACTGCTATTCTCTGAATGGAAAAAGCTGGAACTACAAAGAAAATGAACTTCTTTTGACTTGCAGATGGGAAACTGTGTTGCACTTCCTTAGCAAATTATCACTGGCTCTTCCAGAGTTCAGAACTGTCTTTGCCCTATATATGCACTTTGAATCTATTATTTAAAAAGGCATTCCAGTTCATCTTGTACCTCAATTCTTAAATAATTTAAGGCTCTGACTTGTACAATTCTGCCTTTGTAGCTTTCCTTGTCCTCTCTACCTGGAAAAGCATTGATTTCTAGGGACTGAACAGAGAATACAATGAGGAAAATATTTCGCTTAATATTGCCCTGCATGGGAATATGTATGTAGGTGGGCCTAATGAGAATCCATCAACTCAAGAAGGTCTGCCCCAGAGGAGACACGAAGCAGCTGATAATTTGTTTAGCGGCCTGTGTCAATCCTGGGCCATTTGCAAGTCCTTGGCAGCGTGTAGTGAGGCCACAATGTGTTTGCTTATCAGAGACTGTGGGGGATAGCTGAAGTGCTGTCCATATAGCAGGGTCACTGTCCCTCTGTTAGCCAAGACTGAGATGGGCCCTGGGCAGAGTCTTCATGTAGCTGTCCTCTTTCTGTTGGCCAGGTGAGTATTTTAAAGGTACCCGATATCCAGCTAGAAGAAGAATCATGGCTCAGTATTCGAAGAAGGAACATGGCTATCCGGAGTCATCTGCTCACGTGGACACAGTATGCATCCTTGAGGGAAGAGTCTGTCTTCCGGGAAAGTGTGGAAAATCCAAACTGGTAAGATTACTTTTGTGTGTGTGTGTTGGGTGTGTGGATCAATACACCAGCACACAATTTCATACTATGGTCTCTATTATACACATATTTCACATTGTTTTCAATCGCGTAAGTAATAGATGAATATATTTTCTTTTGGAGAAAATATTACAGAACTCAACTCTTGTCCGAATACCCTCTAAATTCTGGTGTTGCATTTTCTTTGTGTGTGTGTTTTCTAAGACAGGGTTTCTCTGTGTAGTCTTGGCTGTCTTAGACTCGCTTTGTAGACCAGGCTGGCCTCTAACTCAGAGATCCACTTACCTCTGCCTCCCTGAGTGCTGAGGTTAAAGGCATGTGGCGCTGCACCCAGGTAATTCTAGTGTTTTCTTACTCCCCCCAAAGGCAACGAATGTCACTGGTATGTTGAATATTCTTTTGGGCCTTTAAAGGCAGTCTAGGTATTCAACAGAGTTTAAATAAGGACAAAATTTTGCTTGATGTTATCCTGCAGGTGACCTTGTCAGTGGCCCGCCTAACACCTGCCAGTTCCAGCAGGTTTACAGAGGTGCTTGTACGGGGACTTGCCTAGCTTGCTTAGTTCGTGTGTCTTTTTCATACATGTGGTTTTATGTCATCTACATTTTTGTGTAGTTAACTTTTTCGTTTACTTGCTTCTGAGCTTTACCTATTTGATGCATGTAGTGCTGATTCCTCCTCTGCATTTCGCTTGATGACTGCCACCATGTCAGACACTCTGATGCTGTCTGATAGTGATGGAGAGTATAAAACCCGTGACGTCTGTGTCCTCTGTGCATGACCCACGTGATATATGAGTGTTGCAAGATTATCTGTAGACAATCACATTTACCTTTCCTAGCATACAGGTCTTTCAGGTCTTTCTGTGCAGATGTGACACAGTTGTGTAGAGTGACTGCCACAGTTATGTTTAACCCTGTAGGTACACTATCCCCCCTGAAATGTGTGACTTCAAATAGGTGAATTTTATGGTGTATGCTGTATATGTTAGTTTTAGAGCACCATGGTCTGGCTTTCAACTGCAGTGTCAAGGCGCTTCAGGCATCACCTCTGGATTTCTCATGGTTCCGGCGGGTGAGAAGTCCCGTCTGTGGCGCTGGCGGGTCCGCTGTCTGTGAGACCTGCCTCCAGCTTTGCAGCTGTCTGTTTTCTGTTAATTCCTAAGGTAGAGAACATACACTCTGCTCTCCTTCTCCATGGAATAGATTCCATGGATGAGGTCTGCATTTGTGGAATCTTGTCAGCTTGAGTTACTGCCCAAAGGCCTTATGTCCTAACTCCTTCCCATCGTGGGTTAAGGCTCCACCCAGGCTGGAGGCATCTGTGTGTAGGCAGCTTGACTCTCGTGCCTGAGCCCTTGGGTTCCAGCCCCGGAAACCTAAAACACGATGCAATAGAAAGAATGTCAACATATAAATTTTGGGGTTCATAGACATAGCCTGTAACACGGATTCTTGTGCATTGTCTTCCAGTGTGCTAACACAAATTTGCACTCCACAACAGCACTCACCAGAGCCTACTTCCCTGCAACATGGCCCGTAGTTAATTAATACACATTTTAATTTTTATAAGTACAGTGGGTGAAAACCAATCCTTGAAGATAGATTTTAAAAATGATTTGTATATTTTTCTGTGTATGACATTTTATCTGCGTGTATATATGTGCACCACATGTGTGCCTCCTGCCTGCAAGGGCCAGAAGGCATTGAGTCCCCTGGAGTGGAGTTACAGATGTCTGCGAGCTGCTGTGTGGGCGTTGTGAGGGCAGTGCTGGCTTCTCAGCTGCTGAGACATCTCTCCAGGCCCTTATTTGTTTTTGAGACAAGTGTCTTACTATTTTACTAACTTGTCTTAAACTCCTAGGCTTCTGCCATCCTCCTGCCTCAGCTTCCTCCATGTCTTGTCATCTTTTTTTGGCATCCAAAGACAGACTTTGAAACAAAAGTAAAACATCACACGTACTAAATGTTAACCGTAACCATTACGGTGACTGATGTGATTTCAGAGGATAATTTACTGTGTTTAATTGTTACTGTTCTGTGTGGCATGAAATCTTTTATTGTATAGCCATAGTTTTAATGAAAATAATAAAGCCCCCCAACAACTAACTGTCCCCATGTAAAAGCCATCCTTAAGGCTCAGCCTGTCTCCAGACCATTCCCATTGGCACAGCTCTGGCTATACATCAGTGACGCTAGGATGCTGGAGCAGCCTCCTGGATGAGTGAGGAAACATGTCTCATTTGTGTCAGAGGGAGATTCACTGATCCATAGTTTTTATTTTGCTCATGCCAAAAGCTGAGTAGGACATGGGTGGTGGGATTGAAGTGTGGGGCCAGAGAACAGAGCTCTCTTGTTGCTATGCAGATGTAGCAAAAGGATGGCATTGCCTGATTCCATTTATGTTTTCATTCTTCTTATTTTAGCATATTTTTTGCTGTTGTTATTTAGTATTATATTCGGGCTATTGGACAGTCTTAAAAGCTGAACTGAACACCTGTTTACAAACGTTAAATTGTGATTCAACCTGATAATACTGGAGATTGTTTTCACTGCCTTCTTTTTTAATCAGAAAAAATGTCTGATTATGGAAAAGTGGTATGACTCTGGTAGCTAATATCAATCAATTCTGGGAAATAAATCACATTAACTAGAGATCATGCTTATATACATATTATTTACATATTATTTATGTACTGTTCTTGGTCCATTCTTTTTTTTTTTAATTAAAAAAATTCTATTTTTGAAAAGTTCCAACACTGTTGGGGTTAATTTTGCCTGGGGAGGAACGAGCAAATGTCTATTAATGCCAGGGAGAGCACTAACAAAAAACCCAAAATACAATTCCACCAAAGTCCAACTTGGTGAGCCAATGAATTTGGGTTTACCTAACAGACACAGCTGAGAGGTTACTAAAAGGAGCATGGATGGCTGTAAAACATCCCTATTCTTGCAAAATCTGTTTTTTAATTAATTTATTTTTATATCAGTCACAGGTTAGGTTTTTTGCATCCCATGCGTAGCCCCTCCCTCATTCCCTCCCACCCTCCCCAACCCTCCCTCATCTCCTCCCCGCCCCCTCCAAGTCCATCAACGGGGGAGGACCTCTTCCCCTTCCATCCAACCCCAGCTCATCTTGTCTCCTCAGGGCTGGCTGCAATGTCCTCCCCTGGGATCTAGCCAGGCTGTTACTCCCTGACATGTATGGGGGAGGGTCAAAGAGTCAGCCATCAAGTTCAAGACTGA
>CM053764.1:3655044-3694476 GCA_028658305.1 Pachyuromys duprasi
CTTGTAGGTTTCTGAACTTTTAGTGATTACAGTGTTATAATAAAAATCTTTGCAGTTACATGTTTTATTACATATTTAATTATCTTTTTGGAGACAGGATCTCGTGACACCAAGGCTGGTCTTAAGTTCATTCCATAGCCAAAAATGACCTTGAACTTCTGATTCTTCTGCCTCTATCTCCTGAGTACTAGACTTACAGACCTATGCTACTACACTTGCTGTATGTGTGCTTGGGATGCAGTCCAGGGTTTTGGCATATGCTAGGCCAGGGCTCTACCACTTGAGGCACACCCCAACCTATTATCCTTATGAGCTAAGATTTTTTTGTGACTCAGTTCTAGTTTGTAGTGTGCATAGATTTATATGTGGAGAGGGAGAATGAATGAATATGAATGTGTGTCACCGAGGCCTGGGCAAGCCAGGCAGGGCTTTACCACTGAGCTGTCACCTCAGTTTTGCATAGTTCAAAATACAGAAACAGCAATTTTGTGCATAACTATTTACCGTTATCTTGCAAGACTCCGCTCCGTGTTCAGGTTTTATGTTATCTCAGCACACCGTCCGCAGAAACGTTCCCTTTCCAATTTGAGAGTGATGGGACTAGGAACCCAGCTGTCTTACCTCCAAGCCAGATTTAAGTCCAGGAACTATGTGTAGTCAGGGCTTTATGTATTTGGCATGGACCATCGCCCATGTTTGTCACTGTCGTTCCTGTTGTACAGTGACTGGTGTTAGTAGGCCCAAGAGGCCATGTGGACTCTTTAGCACATTTTGGCGTTCTCTCTTTGGCTGATGTTCTCCTTGACCTTATGACCTCTCAGGACAAACCAGAAAATAGAAAAGTGGACAAAACAACAAAAGAACAAAATTAAAATTATCTCTTGTGGGAATGTGATTGTAGTTGGATACAGGAGAATGGTGGTGCCCTGTTTTAAATGTTTTTTGAAAGAAGAAAAAAAAATAGTTTTTGTTTTCTAAAATCCTTCATTCTGAAGTAGGCGTATTAATTTCCTAGTATTCATGTTTGAACCAATTCTTCTCTAATTTCAATAATATATTATTTAATTCAATATGTATAAAATATTATCATATCTACATATAATTAGTATAAACAACTGTTAAGGGACATCTTACAGAAATTCTAACGAGTCTCTGACACCTGTCAACTAACATATGCCATTACTGTTCTGAGGGCCCAGAACCCAAGTGTGGCCAGTGGCTGCCGCTCAGGCCACATTGAAGGCAGAGTGAACTTGCCATCTCCTGCCCTCAGCTTTGTGGCCTCAGAACTAAGGCTCATGTATTCTGACCAGTACGTTTATTAGTTTTGCGGTTTTCTTTTGTACTTTTTGATGTACTTATTTGTGTGTGTGTGCTTGAGAGCATGTGTGCGTGCACCATGGCATGTACTTGGAGGTCAGGTGATAATATGTAGGAATTATTTCTTACCTTGCAATATGTGAGTCCTGGAGACTCAATTCAGATTGTCAGGCTTGGAGGAGAAATTTTACCTGCTGAGACATCACTCTGGCTCTTAAAAATAATAAAAAGAGCCAGGTGGGGGCGTATGCCTTTAATCCCAGCAGTCAGGGAGCAGAGGCCAGCCTGGTCTACAGAGCTAGTTCCGGGACAGCCAGGGCTATGCAAAAAAAAGCCAAACAAACAAACAAACAAACAAACAGAAAAACAGAATTTAGTTTGTCAATACTTTCATACATGTATAATAATTAATTCTGGTCATTTTCATTGCTAGCTCTTGTCCTGCTTTCTTTCCTGCTGAAACCATTCTTCCTAATGAGTCCCCCTTCTACTTTCATGTTTGCGTGTGTGTTATTCATCAAATTAGGGTTGTTTACATGAGCATGATCTTGGGGCTACTTACTGGGGGGGGCATTCAGTGACTACACCGTGGAGGAATGTTCCTTCCGTGTCTGGTAACCACTTTCTGTCAGTAGATGTTCCAGGAGAGGTGGGGCCTTATGGATCCCTCCTCTTCTGTGATGGAATGTTAAGAACCATAGCTGCTACGAGCTCTTGAGTGCAACCTAGTTTTGAGATATCTTCTTTGTTCTTTTTTCCTTTATTATAGACTTTTATTGTGCTGTCTAGACCAAGATAGATGTACAGTTGCTTTAGTTTTAATCATTGCCACTTTACCTAAGCTATGTAGTCTTAAATGACAGTTGTCTTCTTACAGGTTTTTGCCTTTTGCTCCTCATCCTACCACTGTATGTATTTTTGTGGTGAGTTAAACTATCTGTACCTTCAGGCTTCCCTTGGTGGAGTCTTGGTGCAGTTTTTGATTTTGGGTGAAACAATGATTCTTCTACCAGCTTTCTCAGTGGCTCAAACTGAACTATTCCGTGTCCAGCACTCCCACCTTGTGCCCTGATGGCTCACATCTGACTTTAAAATGCTCAGCTGAGTATATACCAAGAATGTTGAAGGTTCATTTTATATAGAATTTTCAGTGAGACCATTCCTAGAAGAGTACAATAGATGTTGAAAGCACACATGAAATTTTACCTACAGGTTAAATTAATGGGTTGAACAGTCAGTTTTATAGTTTTATAGAGGCTACCCAGGTGAATATTACTCATTTTAATAAATTGGTATGTAACCTTTGAAGTTTTCAGTTTTAGTTTTCTTGGCTAAAAGTGCCAAGTTTCAAGTAATTGTCTGACAAATCAAATAGTATGATTTATATCTTCCAAGAGGTAATTGTTGGACGCTTTCTTTGTGTACTCTTTTTTCTTCTGGAGTCTTATTCTGCTTGTTTCAGCAACTGATGGGGCAGTGGGGTGACTTCTGTGAGACCTTAAGGTTGGCACTGCCCTCTCTTGATCAATTTCCAGGCTCATGGCTATCTGACTGTTAGCATCCTCAGGCTCTACTCACTTCACCTGGCAATTATTTCTGAGCCTCAGTCCTGATGCTGAAGGGCTTGAGGGCATTGTTATGTAATAGCCTGAATAAGTGCCATCTGCAGACACAACTCCCTCTGCTCGTATTGACCTTGATTTCCAAGGTACCAGAGATGACCTAACAATTACCAGAATGCATCACTGGTTTTGACAGGCAGAGCCACAAGGCCCCTTCTGCTTAGACTCATCGTCTGAGTGGAGCCTCATATAGGCTCAGAATGACTGCCCTCTAAAAGTACCCCATTTGCCTTCTGAGGTTGAGTTCACATAGTCAGAGTCTGTTATGGTTTCCTTATCTGTACTTCCTGACTTGTGGGGGTTTTGCCCCGATGTCATGGTTTTCTGTAACCCAGAGTCAAGCAAAGTGTATGGCACACAAAGAGGCTCCTGCCTCTTTGACCAATAAGTAATTAATGTTCGTGGGATTCAGGCATTACATCTAGCCCATACTAGGAGTGATAGAAGGAAGAGGGGAGGGTTGACACTGGGCAGAGGGCAGGTAGAACTTGGGAAGCTCTGATGGGATTGGGTAGAAGGACATGTGCAGTGATGCTCGGAGCTCTCACTGAAGCTCTTGGTCACCTGTGTGCTCTTTGCCCTGGGAAAAGTTGGCCTTAGCTTCCTCTTAGAGTAATGTGAAGATTTAGTAAGATCCGAAGTGGGACTGCTCTACTCTTGGAGGGTGTAAACACGGGGTAAGTGCAAGCTGTTGTCACTAATGGTGAGGAAATGTTTCTGAGGTTGGGTGGCTCTTAGAAGGAGCTATGTTTGAAAAGTGATGATAATTGAGTTGGAAACAGCGATGTTTAGCTAGGAGAGTGTTCTATAGCACTTACAAGTGAAAGCTTTTGAAATATCTTAGTGGACATCTATTGATTTTTTTAATTCTCCATTGGTTTGGAGTTGTGTCTTAGTCTGAGGTTCAGAGGAAGTAGGTGCATGTGTGTTGCAGTGGGGTCCAGTTTTGTAGAGGCTCCAGGTGACTCTGCCCAGGAGCTTAGCAAACTTTGATAGCCAGCTGCCGTCCCGGGGCCTTACTGATAAGCAGACACACAGCTGGCATCCTTTTGGAACTCTATCTTCATTTTGGCAAAGTCTTTGGTAATCTTGAAAAGTGTGACATGAAGGTGATAATCTTACTCTCCAGAAAACAGCAAACATTTCCCGGGGTGGGGGTGGGGGTGGGAAACTCTCAACAGCCCCCTGAATGTATGTGAGCAGAGTGATCGGAGAAGGGAAAGAGTGAAGAAGGAGACTTGAGTGAGCCTGATGCACGAGAAAATGTGTGGTATCATCTGCTGTTAGGGAGCATGCATCGTGGCTGCATTTTGTGTGTGTGTGTGTGTTTGTTTTGCACCTGTAATGAATTAAATAGTTGGAATATTGAAATGATAGTGTTTTATCAGCCAGGCAATGATGTGGTGCTGAATCCAAGATCCCAAGACAATCAAGAGGAGCAAGGTGACAGTCCCCGACTCAGATCTCCTTCACTGTCATGGGGCCCATTGACCCGGAAGCCTGATTACCATCAGAGCTGGGCTGTATTTTGTCAGCATGACAAAATGTTCTGGGGCGGGGGACCCTACAGCTTTTTTTTTTTTTCAAAACCAAATATATAATTTTACTAATATAACATGTTATTATCAACAATGTTTGCATAACAAATTTAAATATCACATTATTTTCTTATTCTTTCTTGTTTATTATTTTGCAATAATGAGAGGAGAGATTTATACTTATTTGTTACAGTTATTTGTTCTTGAAAAAAAACTGAAATATTTCTCTAAAATAATTTTGGTATCTATATACCTCAAATGTGTTTATACCAAATCCAATATCAATTATAATATGCTTACTTTAATTTCCATTTGTTTTTAATATAGATACTTTATTTTTCATTAATTTATTGATGGATACACCGTTTGTTGGCTCACCATTCCAGAGATTCCTCTGCTGGTTCTGTTGCTTTCAACAAGCTTGTTTTAGGGTGTGGATGTCATTAAGGAAGGGTATGGCAGAGAAAAGCCACTCACCCTCAGCATCCAAGAAGGACAGGTAGGGGTGGGAGTGGGGAGGGGGTGGGGATGAGGGGGAGTGAAGGAAGAGGGAGGAAGCCTGGCAGAGGTCTTTATGCCATGGAGGGAGGGTACAGGCAGCTCTGCAGGGCAGAGAAAAGCCATTCACCTCACAGCAGCTAGGAAGGAGAGAGGAAGAGAGGTAGGGGGGACGGAGAGAATGAGCTGAGCTATGCTCTTCAGACATTTATTTCCTCCTTTTCATCTCCCTCCCACTCATCCATTGACTATCTCAAGTTTGCCACTGTCCACTCATTTCTAAAGCCCCACCTCTGTATGCTGTATCGAGGATCAAGCCTTCCACATATGAGAATCGAGGGGATGTTCCACACCCTAACTGTAGGGAGGGCTGCTCAGCGCTGTGACACCTTAGAGTGAACTTCAGCTGAGAAACGCTCCCATCAGTTTGGCCTGTGGTTAGGTCTGTTGGGACGTGTTATTGATTAATGACTGATGTGGGAGGGACCAGCCTACTGTGTGTAGTGTCCCCCTCTGAGCAGGTAGTTCCTGGGCTGCATAAAAAAGCAAGCTGAGCCAGTTGTGTCTTCTGGAGCACCTTAGACAGACGGCTTTATTCAACTGTGGGGCAGTTTAAGCAGTAGGTTTTAATCTCATTTTATAGAGGAGACAGTTCCAGAGAGAGTCAGGGCTTTCTTTATGTGATGGGGAAGCAAGGTGGGATGAGGATCCAAGAGGTCTGATTTCTGGAGTGGCCTCACCAATACCTCTCCCGAAGTGTCTGTTCAGTAGGTCGTACGCTCTATCTGTTCAGTAGCTTGTACGCTTGCCTATGTTACATTTTAATTTGTATCACGTTTGTAAACACAACTTTAGTAGGCACTTGGGTGCTGAAAACTGTGCCCTTGGGAGCACGGTGGCTTGTGTGGGTCCTCCAGGGATCATGGTTGCCGAAATGGGTTTGGCCAGATAGCATGGGTGAGACCACATGATCTGGTGTGGTTGGCACAAGTCTCAGCCGGGGTGGGGGGAGGGGGTATCTTGGCAGCAGTGTTAGGTCTGGGGATTATTCAGGCAGTGGGCGTGTGGACTGGAAAGCCCTGCGTTTCCTTTGGGGCATCTTTCTGTGTGGTTGTAGAAGGCCCCAGACCCTGACTGGAACTGAGACGTCACCACATCATGACAACAGTGGAACATTTCCCCCTCCCCTCAAAGGCGCTTCAATTAAATTTTCATCATGAAGATTTAATTAGACAAGATTTGCCACACCTAGCCAGCCAGTAATTCTGGCCAGGATCTCATTAAGAGACTTTGCTTTTCTGGGAACTGCCCTTTTGAGCTCTCCAAGTCAGTGGCCCTGGGCTCTGGGGTTTAGTTTCATCTACATTTTCCCCTGGATTCTTCTTTTCCTAAACTTTGAAGAAAAAAATTCTTAGTCAAAATAGGAGTCTTGGTTGTTTAAACTACTGTTAATTTCCGAGCTCCTAGATTTGGACTGTGTGTTCTCTTTCATGATTCTGGTGTGTTGTATGTTGAATTGCCTGAGATGTTGCTGCTGGCTGGTCCCTCAGCTTGTGAAGGCTGCCCCCTACTGACCTCAACAAGTGGACAGTTTCTTGACGAAATAATCTACAAGTGCATTGCCTTTTCCACCCTTCTTTCTGTGCTCCCCCTTTCCTTCCTGATGTACTTAGTGATTTCTTACCACATATGAGTTATTACAATTGAAATTGATGCTGTAATTGAAAAAAGGAGATACTTCTACTTAGAAAACTTTTTGGCATTTTCCAGTCAGATATTTGACTGCTAGACTATAATGATGTGCACATGCACACTTAGAAGCATGGTTTATATGTTCATAACAGCACTGTTGAAAGTACACCTCAGTGGCACCCATTCTCCATGTCAGTGCTAATGGGTGGATAAGTAAGGTGGAGCATTTTCAGCAGGTGGAAGGAAACGTCGTCCCATAGCTACATGCAGCAAATAGGTTTAAGTCAGTGTCTGGGCATTTAGGCTTTATCTGCCACCTCAGTAAGCAGGCAGTGATGCCATCACTGATTTTGGGTGGGGCAGCGTGAAGTAGAAGAATTCCATCCGAGAGACAGGGATCCCAGGGGGAGGCAGTTGGCTTAGAAGTAAAAAGAATATCAGGCGGTAGCAGTAATAAAGACCAGCAAGACATGGCCTGCTGAGAGTCAGTTGAAATAAACTGACCGTAATCAGTGACTGATGAGATGTCTGGAACCGTACCACTTGTGGGTGATGATCTCCCAGACCAGTGTCAGTGAGCGGCGCAGAGAAAGGGGAAGATGTTGAGTTATGGGTGATGGCTCTGTATGGGATCAACCCTACAGCTTTTTCATATTTATATAGAGAAATTAATTTTCAAAGCATAGCAGCCTCTGGGGATGTGCCATGTAGTGTGTGATGTACACGGTTGCTGTGGAGTGTCTTGAGTGTGAAGGAGATAGTGAAAATGTGTGTGAGATGAGTGTGATACAGTCCTCTCTGTAGGCTTGGCAGAGAGGAAAACCTGACTCACAATGCGTGCTTCTTGTTATAAGCACCGCTCACTTCATGCGCAGGGCAGGGAGGAAGAACTAACCTTCCAGAGTGCAGGATGAAGAGAGCTATGAGGTGACCAAATGGTGGGCTAGCCTGGGCTAGCTAGCTGCACCTTTGCTGAAAATGGTTCTTGGTTGCATAGAACATCTTGAGGATAGTTTATTTCTATGGAAATGATAGTCTTGACTTACTATGAATTTTCTGTGATTGTCAAAGTAATGCATACCCATTCTGTGAAGCTCAAAAACCACAGGAGAGTATGATAAATCAGTGTAGCTCTGACTCTGATGTGCACAGATTTTGCTAACATTACATCTCAGTTGGCCCGACTCCTTTTGTTTCCTCTTTTAAGGTTTATTTCTCGTGTATGGGCATTTGGCCTGCGCGTTGCCTGTGCACCACGCACACGCAATGGCTGCAGAAGCCAGGAGAACGCACTGAGAGCTGTGAGTGCTGTTAAGATGGCTACGAGCTGGAGAGCCAGTCTGAGCCGTCTCTTCAGATCCCTTTTCTTGTTTTCTTTTAAAATGTGTGTGTTTGTGTGTGGGTTTATGCAGGCATATGCATGTGTGTTTTTGCATGTGTACATGTGAATGTGCTGTGTGTGTGCACGTGCGCGTGTGTGTTTTGTGTGTGTGTGTTAGGGGCTGATGACTCGCTGATGTTAAGGAATGCCCTTGGCTGTTGGGCCTCCAAACGTTTCACTTCATTGCATGAAGGCAGCTGCCTGGTGAGCTTCTGGAAGTTTCCTGGAATTGCCCCCTCTCCCCTTCCCGTCTCCCCATAGATACACTGGGGTTACAGACATCGCCTACCACGCCCAGCTTTATGTGGGTTCTGGGGATCTGAACTCAGGCCCTCTTACTTGAGCAACAGTTTGTCCGCCGAGCTCTCGCCTCAGCCCTAACTCCTTCGCGTTTCTCAGTTAACACAGCATAGAAGAGAACAGCTGAAGGAAATGATGTCTCATAGCCACCTGTGCTTTTCAGAGCTCTTTAAACCCGACAAGAGGCATTTGGGATAGTCTTGTGTCACGAGGAGAAGCTGCTCTGGGGAGAATGCAGTGTTTTCTTATCTGACAGTCTCAAAGTACAGAAGAATGAACTCCCATGTTGTGACGGCAAAGACGTGAGCCCTGTACCCCCCTGCTGGCCTCCAACACGTGGACAAACCCTGAACATGCTTTCTGGAGGACTCCCTTCTCAAACTGGCAGAGAGAAATATTGGTTAGAATATGATCTAAGAAAGACTTTGATTAATCCCTCACCTACACTTGCTTGAGGACTGAAGAGTTCATCTCTCCCGAAGAGCTTCTCATTTTTAAATATTAAAACCATTGTAAAAGTCTACTCTGACTAATCCAGAATAAAGACAGGAGGGATTAGTGTCACTAGAATTCAGTTTTACAGTTACAAAGCATTTTAAGTGAGCTTAAATCCAAGAAGCTGGTTAGGCAGAGGTGTGTGTATGTGGGAGAGAGAGTGAGAGGGAGTCTGTGTAGGAGCAGGAAGAGGAAGGTGGGAGGGAGGCAGAGAGGAGGTCTAAAGTTGTGGATTTTTACTGTGAGCTTGATCTAAATGTAGCATTGCTATTAGATCCAAGGCAGAGTTTATGGGCTGGGGCTGATTCTAAATGAGAGCGCATCAGCTTGCATGAAGTCCTGAATACTCAGCACTGGGGAAAAAAACAGGAAGGACAAGGCCGTACTAGCTATATTGACTAAATGTCTTTTTGAGTCCAGTGTTTCTTAGAATATATTTTGTGTGTGTATGATTGTAGGTATGCACATATGTGTATATATACAGGAACATATACACAGGAGACTTGGGTCCTTTCTCCTCTCTAAGATATCAGCAGGTAGGAAGATTCGAGAAAATATTTTCTGTACTGAGTAGTTTGATTGCAAAAGTTTTTAACTAGTTCATTTAACAAATGTAGTTGCACTTAGTAAGTATGAGAATTGCACTGCAGATGGGGTGTAAGGGACCGTCTACAGGCGTCAGTGGTGACAGCAAAGGTCACGGGCACACAAGCAGCTGTTAATCTGTGTGAGTTACCCCTACCTCGTGGTCCTGGAAGTCTTTTTCATTTGGGATAACATCTGACTCCAAAGCCCCGGACTCCCTCAGTCTAGTATCTGCCTAGCTTGTCACTTTTATCTCCCATCCTGAGTAATTCCCAAGTTTACGAGAAGACTGATAAAAGTGTATGGGCATTTGTGTGTTTTTGTGTGTGTGATTTTTTTTTTTTTTGTCATCTTGACACAAGGTAAAGTCACCTGAGAGGGAGCCACAATTGAGAGAATGCCTCCATCATACTGGACTGTAAGCATGTATGTGAGGTGTCTTCTTGACTAAGGGCTGATGTGAGAGGGGAGGGCCCATTGCAAGTGCTACACCCTTGGTCCTGGGTGTTATAGGAAAGGAAGCTGAGCAAGCCAGTGAACAGCATTCCTCAGTGGCCTCTGCTTCAGTTCTGGCCTCCAGGTTGAGTTCCTGCCCTGACTTTGTAGGTGATGGACTGTGATGTGGAAGTGGAAGCCAGATACCCCCTCTCTTCCCCAAGCTGCTTTTTGTCAGTGGTGTTTGTCACTTCAATAGAGAGCAAACCGGGACAGTGCGGGTTGGCTGCCCAGATATTGTCTGCCTCTCTGTGCCTGGGCCCTTGTGGGACTTTCTCTGCTGGAAAGCTTTGCCTCCATCAGCTGAAGCTAACACTCACCTACTTCTTCTTTGCATTTCCTACGAAAACAGCAAGATCCTAGAAGAACCTTGACGCTCTCAGTCTGATGTGGGGAAAGGAAAAGCAGGTGGTGGCTTCAGAGGACTTGAAGTGAAGGCGAGCCAAAGCCAGCCAGCTCCTTAACTGAAAACGTTTCTCCTAACACCAGTATTTAAAAAAAGACTGTTTTTGTCTTTATAGAACTGATATTCAAGGCTGTCATTTTGGTGTAGGATGTATAGGTATGGTGTATGTGTGTGATGTGTATGTGCATATTTGTGTGGGGGAGGGTATGGGTATCTGTGTGTGTGTGTGTGTGTGTGTGTGTGTGTGTGTGTAGGCCAGAGGAAGAGGCAGTGTGTCCTGCTCAATTTCCCTGACACAGGAATCCTCACTGAATCAGGAGCTGTGCTGCCTGCCATCAAGTCCCACAGATCAAGACCCATGGATTGTCTTGCTTCCACCTGCTCTGGGCTACAGGCAAGCGTGCATGGTCACACCTAGTTTTTAATATGGGAACTTGAACTCCAGTCCCCACGTTTGCCAGGAAGCATTCTTCTCCCCTGAGCAGTTTCCCTAGCTCTGCGATCTGTGTGTGACTATACGAGATATGTAATATATAGCATATGGTAACCATGCAGTCCATGGTTTCAGCAAATGAGTTAGGCCAGGTTAACTATAGCCCAAGTCTCTAGTGGAGATGCATACATTCAGCTTTTGTATAGCTAGAAATCTTAATTTCCTTTTCATTTCTGGAAGGTAGTTTCACTGAGTTCTTGGTTTATGTTTGTTTTTTTTTCCTTTGGTGTGCTGAATATATTAACCAAATTCTCTCCAGCCTGCAAAATTTCTGATGAAAAAAAAAATCCGTTGATAACTCCCAGAAGCTCCCTTGTGAGACAGTTACTCTTCTGCGGCTTTCAGTCTTCTCCTGTGACTTCTGAGACAGTAGAACGTGTTTGATGGAGACTTCTTTAGACCTCTCCTAGTTGGACTTTGTTGAAATTTTGAATTTGCATGCACATTTCCTTTTTTAAATTTGGGGATTTGGAACCATTATTGCTTTGTATGATCTCTCTTCCTCTTTCTCAATGATTTTTCCTTTAAGACTACACAATTTGACTAATAGAATGTACTATATAGATGTAATGTGGGCCCACCTGATAGCATCCATGTCTCAAAACCTCTCATCATGGTTCTTCATTTGTTTTTCCGTTTTGAGCAGCTTGTTCTCAAGTTCCTTGCTGGTGTTGTTTTATGTCCTTAAGTGCTTTGTTGATATTCTCACCTTGTTCGAGTTTCAATTTCCTGAATTCATTTAGTTGTTTGGATTTTTTTTTTTTTTTGGCTAATTGAACATTTTAAAAATAAATTATTTCAAATTCATTGTCAGGTAATTCATATGCCTGTCTCTTTAGGGCGAGTTTTTACAAATTTATTTGTTCCCGTGACTGGGCCATGTGTGTGTGTGTGTGTGTGTGCAAGTCCTGTGAAGTTTCCAAGAAATTTGGGTTTTTGAAACAATAACCACCTCTTCCATTTGTCATGGGGTGTCTTTTTACAGAGGAGACTCATGAATTGGCCCATCCAGAGTGTGCAGACCTCTGGAGGTTTTTCTGAGTTGGTAATCTCTTGGTTCTGCTAGTGGTACTGCAGGCTCTTAAGGGCTGTCCCAGCCTGCTGTGCTGGCTTCTGTTCTCTGTGACCACCAAGCCACCAAGGGTCCTGCTTCCCCTCCCTGGAGTCCTGTCCCCAGCCAATGCCTGTGAAAATCAGTGTTGGATGTACACTCATCTCCTTTTCCTTCTGTGGGAGAAACCGGCTTTCTTGCTTTCTCCCCATTCTGCTCTGCTGTGTGAGTTGGCAGGGAGCTGTCAGGAGTGTGATGGCTAATTCAGATGGACTAAGGGACATATAGGACAATAGTGAGGCGCAGGTTTGAGTGTGTCTGAAAGAGCTTTTCCAGCCTGGATTAAGCTAGACTGGGGAAAATCTGCACTGTGTGGGTGGCACTGTCCCCTAAGCTGAGGTTCCAGACTTGAGGAAAAAGGGGAGAAGGAAGAAAGCCAGCTGAGTTAATGGATTTCCTTAATTGGTTTGTAAATCTACTGAGATATGAACAAGTAGCTTACCAGTGGCACGGACCGGAGCTGGCTGGCAGCTGGACTTTTCCATCAGGACAGATTATATCCCAGGAACCAGGACCTGAAACACCCCTGTCCTCCCAGCTCGGCATGATGGTGTGTATCAGCACTTGGGGGCTGGAGACAGGAAGATCAGGATGTCGAGGCCAGTCCATACCAGCCTGGATTTACAAGACCCTTGGTCTTACAGCAAACAACACCATCAATAGACAGTACAAACCTCGCCTTGCTTCAGCTGCTTGTGTCAGATGTTCTGTATTAGCCATAGAGAAGTTTCTCCTGCAATGAGTGATAGCAGCACACTTTTCACATGCTTTGACATGACTGTTCTGGCCTGTGCCCTCACTTGGGTGTGCTCCACCTCTTAATTGGTTTCAAAGGCAATTTTGTGTGTTTATTTCTGTTAAATCATTTCTGTTAAATGTCACCGGAGGATGAGAGCTGGACACTTCCTGTTCAGCCATCTTGCACCATTCTCAAGTGTGATCCAAATCTCTGTTTTATGAGATGGGGATAATTAATATCGGTAGAACTTTGGTAATTAAAATGATAGAAATGGAATCACATCTGCTTCCTGTTACCCCCAGCCCCTGTCCGGGATTCAATAACTACTTCAGACTTCTGGATTTGCAGTCTCTGTGTTTGCCTGTCTCTTTAGCAACTGTTGCTAGAATTTAGCAAATGCTTAGCACATGTCAATCATTCTTCCTGTCTGTGTTGTATGTATAAACTCCTTTATTACAATAGCTGTAAGTAGGTGATGCTATGATCCCATTTACATATGAGAACATTGGTTAGAGAAAGTAAATAATTTATTCAGGGTCGGGAAGCTGATACTTGTGTTCAAATTTTTAAGAGGCATTTTACTTTTAAAGAGAGGAGCTAACCACATTTATTGTCATGGAGAAAGTTCATACTAATCAGTCATACAATGAAAGGAGCTCTTGGTCCTGATTACCATGAAAATAAATGTATTTGGACGTTAACTGAACTGTAGTTCCCCCAATTGCAAATTAAGCGTGATAGTTTCTAGCTGGGCATAGTGGTTGTGCTGCTTTAGTTCCAGCATTTGGGAGGCAGAGGCAGGTGGATCTCTGAGTTCGAGGTCAGCCTGGTCTACAGAGTTCCAGGACTGCCAGAGCTACATAGTGAAGCTCTGTCTTGAGAAAAACAGCACCGTCCCTCCAAAGAGTGATAATTTCTTTTTAACATGTTTTTATTTTTGAATTTTACACACGCATTTTAATCATATCTACATCCCTCTCAACTCCTGTCATGTCCCTCCTTCCCTTTCAACTCCATGTTCTCATCATCTGTGATTATATCTGTACACACACACAAACACACACCCTACTGAGTCGAATTAGTGTTGCCCCGTGTGCCCATGCATGTGTAGCTGACCATTTAGGCATGGACAGCCTGTCTGGAGGCTTGTCTGTGAGGAAGACTGAGCCTGTCTCAGAAGCTGTGGATTGCCTCTAGCTTGTCAACTCTCAACTAGGGGTGTGCCCTTGGTGGCCCTTCCCTGTCCGTGCTGGAATGTTGACTGTTTGGTCCTCTGTAGGTTTTGTGCAGGCAGCCATAGCTGCTGGGGTCCATGGCTGCAGCATCTTCATCATGTAGGAAGACACCAGTCCTCGCCAGCCTCTGGCTCTGACAGTGTTTCTGCCTCTCCTCTCGGATGTTGCCCAAGCCTTGGGCCCAGGGGTTGTGTATTAAATGTCCCATTTATGCGTGGAAACTTCACAGTCACTTCTTTTCGGCCAGGTGTAGCTCCTCCAATGGCCTCCATCTGCTGTAGAAAACAAAGAACACTTCTTAGGTAAGGATGAGAGCTGCACTAAATGAGAATTAAGGGCTTAGAAAGCAATTGGAAACTATATCAATATAGCAAAAATGGTTGTGGTAGCTTCTTGAAAAGGCATTTTGCGTGGTGAAATGGATATTTTTTAATTCCAATGATTGTTTTTTATACTGTATAAATGGTATATAGTTAGGTCAACCTTAAACAGAATATTTTGTTGTAATAGGTAATTACTCAATTATTATGGATATTATTTTGTGTTAATTGTGAGTAGTAATTATGCTGCTGAAAGTATATAATTTACATATTCAAATGCAAAGTGACACGAAAGATGAGGTTTTTTTGGCAGTTACATGTAAAAATGCATTGTGCTGTATTTCTGCCCCATCACCCTTCCTTCCCCTCCCACTCTAGCTGGCTCTTCTTAACCAAGCTCCCAAGCTCATGTCTGTTTTACTTTACTTTATACAGATGCTAATTCATGGAGATGAATTTTGTGTCTTTTCTTTTTTTTTTTTCTTTCAGGACAGAGTTCATTCAAACAGGCAGAATTTCAATCACAGGGGCTGGATTTCTTAACTGTGTTTTGGAAACTTTTGCTAGTACATTCTTAAGACAAGGAGCCCAGAAGGTAAGCTTGTTACTACTCTGAAGCAACATCAGCTTTAAGAAAACATGGAGTGCAAAAAAAAAAAAACCAAAAAAAACCCCCAAAAAACCAGAAATTAAGAAAACAATGAGGGAACAAAGGGGTTGACAGGGCAGGAGGTAGGACAGGTGGGCAAGAGTGAGCAGAAAGCATTATCTACATGCATGGAGTTATCATGGCATAATATTAATTAACACAAGAATATTCGTCTAGCTGAAGTTTTACAGGTAGAAGTTTGCGACCTCTTAGTGAATTTTTAAACTCAATTTAGTGACATTGTCTACAATTTAAAAAATACTGTAGCATAGGAAAATATTAGAATTTATTGCACATGTTATTTGATGGAATGTCTACTGTGGTTATTTATATGTGATTACATGTGAAACTGGGCTATGTTATAAAATGTGTTTATTGACATGAGCCATTGCCCAAATATTTTGAAGTTTACTACATCAAAGCTGACCTTATGATATTAAGACTATTAATGAATGCTTGAAAAATAATTTATATTTTCACATAACAACTATAAGATCAACTTCTAGGATTCTTCCAAGTGAAAAAAATTTACCATGAGTGAAAAAAAAAAGGGAAAACATGGAGGTTTCAGCTGGTAAGGCATAGTAGAAGAATGTCATAGACAGATATGAAAAAAGGGGGAGTTAATGAATGTTTCCACAAAGTTTCCTCAATAATTGTTATATAAGACCAGAGTTTAACCTTTTCCGTTGAGCCCAGGGTACACCAGTCTCAGTCAGTTCTGAGTCGTGCTGTGCTGGGCTGTTGAAGTGTGAGGTATGTTCTTGGCCTCGGTAATGGGGTTTCTGTCATGGATCCTGACTGGTTTAGCCTAGGCTAGAAGGGAGTAGGTGAACTCATAGAAGGTCTGACGTCACTTTTACTCACTGACACATTATTGTGCTTGTTTACTAAGCTAGACCACAGTATGTATATCTGTTTAAAAAAAAAAGAAAGGAAAATAACACCATTGCCCTCTTATCTGCAAAATTGCAATCTCAAAATAATGCCCCTGGTGAGAAAATTAATTTTATTACTGTGTCTCTGACTGAGTTGACTCCTTGTTCATCTATTAAATCCTATATTAGAAAAGCCGTAATAATAATTAAGCATAATTGTTTTGCACTCAAGTCTATTCATCAAAAGGATGGAATCTCTTTTGGGAGAGATAATATTTAAAAGTTGAGTTGAGGTTTTTTATTATTAAATTGGCTGCACATAGTCACTTGTAAAAAAAATAAAATAAAATCCTATGGGCGGTCCCTATGAAGACAGATGGCAGGCTGTATTCATTGTGGGGGTTATGCTTGCCTCACTTAGATAAATGCATGTTGTCAGTTTCCCGAGTGACATGGTATTTTACCTGTCTTCAGTCCGAACCTGTTAATAGTTGTTAGCCATGTCTCGATCAGGGTAAGAACCTCGAGGTGATTTGCATTCCCATCGTATTGGTGAAAGAAGATTAAATGAGTATACCCCCTGTTCTCCTTCTGTCTCGCCTATCTTCTTTCTTCTCACAGGAGAGAACCTGTGCTGTGCTAGGCACTGCGAAGTGTGGGCTAAATGGAAGAAGTGAAATGTAGGCTGTACACTCACACCCCATGTGGGTGTTCACCCTCTGTCGAGGCCCCAGGCAGACACTGTAAAGCCCTTACCTTCTCAGCACGGTGAGCGTCACACAGATGGCTGTGCTGGGGCAGACTTGGGTTGTGCCTACGCTCCTCACATACATTAGGATTCTGTGACTGCAAGTGACAAAACTTTAGTCCCTGGAATGGTGCTTGGTGCTGAGGCGGGAACTTCTGAACACGTCTGCAGGATTCCATCCCCCACACAGTCCACCCGCGTCTGTAGAGATGTCTGTGCTTCAAGGTTCTCTTTCCACAGTCTGGTTCTCTCAATGTGGGTCTCCATTGTTCAGGTGTACATGTGGAGTAGAGGTCGAGCCAATAATACGACTGCTTGCCTCCATCTGCCATCCCACTTTGTCTCTCTCTTTCTCTCTCTCCACACACACACACACACACACACACACACACACACACACACACACATAATTTCTATATCTATCTATCATCTATCATCATCATCATCTTCTTCATTTGTTTGCTGACATGTTCCATCCTTCCTTTTTTCTTTTTCTTTCTGCCAGCAAAATGACTGTTTATTTTTTCTCTTTTCTAATGTCTCTCTGGAAGGAGAGGGCCTTGTTTGCAAGTAGGTCAAACAGGACTAGGAGGTTGAATGACAGCTATAGAACACGACCCTCTTTTGTCATGACCATGGGGATCGGGGCTGAGGTTACGTCTTAGAGAAAGGGCTTGGGGGGAAGTATTCCCTAAGCATTTTTGTTCTCATGTTAGACCTTGTACTCTGTACCTTAGTGGGAGGGGGTGCTGGGGGGAGAGAGAGAACTATCTTCACCTCCATTTCTCTTCCCTGCTTCTCACCCTTTCTCAGATGCTATTCAGGCCAGTAGAGGATATTAAGTGTTTACCTTTGTCCCTCACTGAACGTGAAGCTAGACTGGTGGGTAGTAAGACACAGCCATCCTCCTGTCTTCCACCTGCCTACTGAGTTTGGGTTATAGGTGTGTGTGTGTGCGTGTGTGTGTGTGTGTCCAGCTCTTTATGTGCGTGCTGGAGTCTGAACTCAGGTTCTCATGCTCATCCAGCCAGTGCTGTCCTCTGAGCCATCTCTTCAGCCCCAGCTTTATTAGACTTGATTCCTCCATAAACAGTGATACCATGGACAGTGCCAGGTATGTGTCTGTGGAAACGAACAGAATGCGCACAAGTGCCTTGTTGGCTTCTCATGAATATTCACTGGAGTAAAACCAGTGAAACCAAGTGACGAACCCTTATTCTTTTTTATTATTTCAGAAGTAAGAGAGTACCGTTTTCCTGCTAGCTTTTCTGACTTTTCCTTCTGAAGAGGCTAAGTTTTCGTAGCTTTTTGGTTTTAGAAGGCATCTGTGCTTCAGTGTCTTTTATCTCTTGCTGATGTTTCTAGGCCCAGCCTGCCCTCCTGGTAAATCTCACAGCTGTGCCTGCATAACTGGTTTCTTCCCAAGTGCCCATGCCCGGCCTTAGGTGACTGTCCTTTCACTTTTGGGCTTTACCCTTGAAGCTGGTTAGGAGTGGTAAAGGCAGGCTCTGATGGCTAAGCAAAATGAGACACTCAAACTTTCTATCTCTGTAAATTAAAGTCAGGCTGTTGATATGGGGCTGTAGGCCAAGGTCACTTGTGCTTCTGAGTCTTAGGGGGCTTGTTCAGTTGCAGTTTTTCCCATTCCCTTCGTATCTAGTGTAGTTTCTAGCACACATGCTAGCATTCACACACCGCTCAGAAGATGCTCTCCTGGAGCAGCTGGAGTGGCTCTCAGAGTTGTTGATTTCCCTTGGGTGCTAAGTTCCTGGTATGCCCCTGCAGTGGGACTGCTTGTACCTTGGCAGTTGCTGTGCACTCTCCCATTGCTTTTGTGACCTGGTACAAGTCTCTTTGCCCAAGTTTGTTCATTTACCACTGAGGGATTCTGATGCCTTCTTAGAGGCACAAGTGTAATCCTTGAGAGTTTTAAGTTGAAGCACACATGTGCTCTTTGCTTTGAAGGGTTAAGAACATCACATTCACATACTTCTCTGTCATGCTTTCTTCTTCTTACACACTTCTCTCCCAAACCACATGAACAGGGATAGTGCACATAACTACATTTTAAATTGTCTTCAACTCTGCAGGTGTCATTTGTTGTCTGTTGTGTGCTGGGCATTGGGTGCTGGAGACACATAGAAATGGGACAGTTTACAGGATGTAGACTGTGCCTTGTGCAGCTTTGATTTGGGGGCATGGCGCTGAGGGTGGGAAGCATGGCAGATAGTAACTGAACGTCTGCTGATGTTGAGAATGTGTGGAGCCTGGCTCAGTGCTTGGTGTGCAGTACTCTGGGTCTGGGGTGGCTTGTGTGCGCGAGAGTTGCAGGTGACAGGCCCTGTGCCCAGCATACATGCATGGCCTTATCCACGTCTCTGAGCAACTCAGTGATGTAGGAATTGCTGTTCTCCTTTTATTTGCACAGGGAGACTGAGGTCCTAAGTGACAGAACCATTTTCTCAAGGTTACAAAATTGGAAAGTGGGACAACTGGAGTGTGACCCAAAGCTTGTCGGCCCCAGAGTGCGCTCTGGGTTTCTAGTTCTTACAGTTCCATCTAGAGTCTACATTTAAACCATGTGTGTGTTGTGGGGGAGATGGGGCAGATGTAGGTGTTTAGAATAGTCAAAACAAGGGGATATACATATTGTTAGGCTAACAGAATCCAAGAAGAGGGAGCCAACCAAGGAACATGTATGGATATGGCCTAGAACCCCTGCTCAGATGTGGCCCATGGTAGCTCGGTGTCCAACTGAAGACTCTAGTAAGGGGAACAGGGACTGTTTCTGTCATGAACTCGATGGCTGGCTCTTTGACCCTCCCCCATACACACCAGAGAGTGACAGCCTGGCTAGATCCCAGGGGAGGACATTGCAGCCAGCCCTGAGGAGACAAGATGATCTGGGGTCAGATGGAAGGGGAGGAGGTCCTCCCCTGTAGGTGGACTTGGAGGGGGTGGGGAGGAGATGAGGGAGGGATGGGGAGAGTGGAAGGGAATGGGGGAGGGGGCTACACCTGGGATGCAAAGTACCTAACCTGTGATTGATATAAAAATAAATAAATTACATTTAAAAAAAAGAAGAGGGAGCCTGGTTATGATGAAAGAACTCGGAACAGGGCAGAAGAATGGGGTCATATTTGTAGTTTCAGGAGCAGGTATCCTTTGCTTAGTCAGTGCCGGCCACAAAAGCATGAGGACCCGACCTGAACCCTCAGAATTCAGGTTAAGAAGCTCGGCTTGTAATTCTGGTGCTGAGGAGGCAGAGAAAGATGGATCTCTGGGACTCATTGGCCAGGCAACATAGCCTAGCCAGGCCAGTGGGAGACCTTGTTTCCAAAAAAAAGTGGACAGCTCCTGAGGAACGATGTTGGCCATTCATCCCTTACTTCACATGTATGTACACCTGGACACACACATGCACAAACATCATACCACACACACACACACAAATGCACACACACACACATAGACACATACAGAAAGACACACACACATACCGAAACACACACAAAGATGCATAGACACAGACTGATAGATACACAGACAGACAGACAGACACACAGAAAGACAGACATACACAGACACAGACACACACAGAGAGAAAGACAAACAGATCTACACACATACATACATACAGACACATACACAGGATCTTTGAGGTTTTTGGTTAAATTTATTCATGTGTGACTTTCTTCTTTGTACTTATTATAAATGGTTCTTTTCCAAGTGTTTTAGATAGTTGGTTGTCCATATGTAGAAATACTATCATTCTGTATATTAATTTTGTATCTGAAACTTTATTGAACTTATTAATTCTAACATCTTTTTTGGGCAAATCTTTTAAAGATTTTTATATGGTAAGATCATATCATCAACAAACATGCACATTTCTTTCCTTCCTTTCCTATTCAAATGCCTGTAATTGCTTCCTCTAGTCTAATTGCTAGGATTCAGTAGAATGTTAAATAGACGTGGTGAGGATAGTCCATTTTTTTTCCTCACACAACTTTATGCATAATAGCTATAAACTTTTTGTTACTGTGTATCTTTCTCAAGCCTGTGCTGAAGAGAGAGTCCATATACAGTAAGAGCTCAGGCAGTGGGCCCTGTGTATTATAGGACAAGCTCCTCAATTTGAGAGGATTACATAGATGTTTAATGGAATCTGAGCACAACCCATTGGCACACAGAGTGAGAGAGATGTTTTAATCTTCAAAGTTGGCATAATTTCTTACACAGCAATAAATAACCAATAAAGTGAGTTTGAAAAAAAATCATGTGATCAGATTCACTGTGCAGGCCAGGCTGACCTCAAACTCAGAGATTTGGCTTCCTCTGCCTCCCAAGTGCTGGAATTAAAGGCCTGTGGCACCACATACCTTTTCAAATGTCCTTTTAGAGCACATGTATTAGGCCAAATTTTCTTTGACAATAGGGAATTATATTATCCACTGTAAAAGTGGATTCTTAAAAAACAAATCCAAACTAACAACCACAGACCCTAAACTAAAATGTCCAGATTTTTTAACATGTCCAAGCCAGACCTTTAAAGTCATTTTCAAATGGTTTGACATGCCCACAATTGTCTCTGTAACAAATATTTCACACGCTGCTGCATTTCATCTCTGCCTTAGCCTTCTGATCAGCATGAAAAAAATAACAGCGATGGCACTAATTATGGGGCCTTCTCCAAGAGTGGCTGAAATAACAAATTAATTTATCACACATTGAAAAATGTAGTTCACAAACTTAAGGAAAGAGCATGTCTGTGTGATTGTCTAACGAGAACGCTGCATTCCTCAGCATTTGTAGTTGTCCCTAACCACAGAGACAAACTGGCTAAAACAAGAACACTCCCGGACAAGGTTGTTACCATGGCATTATCTTCCAAGCCTCCATGGAGAAGTGAAAAGGATTTCCAGCCTCAAAAGAAACCAAGTGGGAGCAGATCAACCAAAAAGTTAACCATGTAGGTTTGTGTTTTTGCTTTGTGCTGTTTCTGGAAGTAGGGGCGGTTGGGGATGTGGGCACAGTCATAGCTGGTGGTAGGAAGATGTGCAGAGATGGAAGGAAAGCCTCCCAGGATCATGTTCTCTGTGGTGTAAGGTGCCCTTTCTCAATGGAGTGGTGTCAACAAGAGGAAAAAGTTGGTTTTGGAAGCAAAACTGAATTCTCTGAATGGAATAATGATAGAGTATGGACACAGATCCTCAGTTTGTCTGTGCTCTCATGGTTTCATAGTAAGGGGAGCAGTTAGACGGGAGTAGAGTCCCTTAGCCAATTTTCTGAAGCAGTGGTCTTGTGTTGGACTACCTGCTCCTGAATGGACCTAATTGAGATATATAGATACTATAACTCTATAACTCCCCAGCTCTATAGGATGGGGAAATCTCTAGAATTTTGAGCTGATCCCTCAAAATTAAGTCCCATTTATTGCATTAATGAGGGTCTATTTCTAACGTGCATTATATTAGTTAATAAGCCACCAATTTCACCACTGAAAATTTTGTTTTTAACATACCTTGTGCACATTTTCTTTCAAGGATAAAGATAATAGAAATTTCCAGAGTGAGGTTGATTAGAATAGTCACTACAACCACTGGAGTGTGAAGCCCACATGAGGGCATTAGCTGTGCCTGGCATATGATAGGATGTCATGCACGCATGTCATAGTTTTATAGCGTGAACGCTGAAGTGCTTTGAAGCAAACTGTAGGCAGCCTAACAACCAGATTCAAGCATCAGCTCATGAACTAAAGACTATGCTCTGTTTTTCAAAGGCCGTTTAGTGTGATGTGGGATTCTGGGTGTGTTCTTAATGTAGTGATTGAATGTGAAGCTTCACGGAAAGGCCCGTTGGCCAGACCCCCAGCTTTTCCTCTGTAGAACAGGTGATCATAATTTTATTCCATGGGGATTTGAAAGAATTTCATAAGTCTGTGAGCATGTTTGGTACATATTAAACTACAGTGATTACTAGTATTAAAAGATGTTTTCTGATAAAAGTGTTATTTATAGGTAAATAGCTCTGTGTGTGTTAGTGTGTGTGTGTGCATGAGTGTGGAAGACAGAAGACAATCTCTGGCATTTCTCCTCAGATGCCGGCGTAGTACCTGCCTCTGGGACCGGGACTCACCGGGCAGGCTAGGCTGGCAAGCCAGGGAATGCAGGGCTAGCCATCTGCCTGTGCCTCCCCAGCACTGCGGCTGCAAGTACACGCCACTATGCCTGGCTTTGCACTTCTATTCCGAGGTTGAACTCTGGCCCTCTTGCTGGCACGACAGTTGACCGGCTGAGTTAACTCCTCGGCCCTATAAACAGCCTTTTCAATGCATACCTGAGTAAGATATTGGTTATTATTTTGTTGTGACAAGAATTTCTCTATTGTAGTATCTTGACTGGCTTGGAATGTGCTATGTAGCCCAGCTGGCCTGAAATTCATAACCTTCTTCCTTTAGCTTCCAAGTGTGGGTTACAGGTGTGGGCCACCGTAGACCACCTAGATGAAATTTTAATTGCCTTTGGAAATCTCTTGACAGTTAATTGAGATTGGCTGTAGGTGTTATTGCTTCCCCTTTTGCTTCCTTATTGGCTTGGGTCCCAGAACCCTGACTAGGGGCAAGGAGGGGAGTGAAGAAACAACTTAGACAAGGACTAGAAAAGCTGTGATCAGGAGGTCTGGGCTCTCTACTGGAGAAGCTCAGTGTTGTATTTGTTATACATAGTTGAACAGGGAGGCAGGGTTATTACTTACAGATTATTATATACAGCTGAAAGAGGATGCAGATCTAGTTAATCTCTGTAGGACTCTGCAGGGGGCAGCCTCCAGGCCATAAGCATCCAGTAGGAGAAAGCTCTGCTCGACATTTTCTGCACACACTGTCAACATTTGCACTGAGACCCAGGCAAGGGTTTGCTTTCCCTTTGAGCTTCACCCAGGGAAGGCTTTGCCGTTTCTAGGTCTGAACCATTGGGATCTTTGTTACAGCTATGCCCATGTTAGTCACTACATGTCCACTCAGGGCTTCACTGTCTCCCATAATCTCTTTTCTCTCTCTCTCTCTCTCTCTCTCTGTGTGTGTGTGTGTGTGTGTGTGTGTGTGCGTGTGCGTGCACACATGCTGTTGGAAATCAAACTTATGGTCTCATACATGCTCAGTAACCTCTCTTTCAGTGAGCTATGTCCCCAGCCTTGAATAAGACTTTAGATATAGAATAATGTATATTGGCTGCTTTTGTGTGTCAACTTGATACAATCTAGACTTATTAGAGAGGAAGGAGCCCCAGTTGAAGGAATGCCTCTATGAGTTCCAGCAGTTAGTCATTTTTGCAGTTAGTGATCAATGGGGGAGACCCAGCCCATTGGTGGTGGTATCATCCCTGGGAAGGTCCTGGATTCTGTAGGAAAGCAGGCTGAGGAAGCCACATGAAGCAGCCAGTAAGCAGCATCTCTCCAAGGCTTCTGCCTCAGCTCCTGCCTCCAGTGTCCTGCCTTGCCCGAGTTTCTGTTCTGATTTCCCTTCTTAGCTCTTACTGTGACACTCCTTTTCTAATGCTTCTTTGTTCTACTCAACTGGGCACTGGGACATTTGGAAGCTGAGTTCTCTGAGATCAAATCTCCCATCAATGTGATAGATTTCCAAGCCTGTACTTTCACTCTGTTGTGCAAAATTCAAATATATAAAGGCAATGGAAGCAGGACTTTGTGGCCAGCATAAATTTTTATCTTCCTGATATAAACCTGAGGTAGGCACAGAACTTAAAAGATGAGACAAGTTGTCCCAAGAATCTCCTCCCCCCCCAAAAAAGAAGAACAATAAAGGTAGGCAGGCAGGAAGGGAGGAAGGAAAGAAAGAAGGAAGGATGAACAGGGTTTGCACAGTGTATGTACTGAATGTTTTTGAGGTACAGATCTTCAGAGCAAAAGAGTACTTGTAGGTTTCAGCTTGTCCTCAGCTAGTCTCTTTGCACTAAATTAAGGCTCTCAGTTTGACCAAAAAGAACAGAAAATCCCACCAGTCATCTCAGCCTGGGAGTTTAATTCACAAGTATAGGAATGGCTGCTTGCATTGAAAGATATAGAGACAGAAGCACCAGCCAAAGAGCACTCATGGACTGGACCTAGGCCCCTACACATATGCAACCAATGGAGAGTGTCATCTTCATGTGGTTTCTCTCTAGTAAGTTTAGCGGGTGCTGTCTATGAATGGACTCAGTTACTTGCCTTCCATCACTTCCCCCTAATGGGGCTGCCTTGCTTGGCCTCAGCAGATGAGGATTAGCTCAGTCCTGATTTGATTTAATTTGCTAGGGTGGGTTTGGGGGGCATTTTCTGAGGTGAGAGGGAGGAGGGATGGGGTAAGGGGGGGAGGGGTTACTGTGGCACCAATTTATTTTAAATCTCTATTTTATTGGGGTTTCTTATACCTCTACCTCTCTTCCATCCCACCCCCATCCCAGTAGGAGAGAAAGAAGGTTAGAAGGGATTGGTGATAGAGTTCTCTTGAGTTACTTCCAGCTGTTAGGGTTGTTGGGTTCTTTGTAGCAATACCAATTTCAGTCATCAGGATATCCAGCAGTCCAGCAAACCAGCAACAGCAAACACAAGAGCAGGATGAACAAGCAGCCTTCTTCCTCTCCGGGTATCCCTTGAACCTTTCCTGTCTCTGGGTTCTGGAATTTATACCCTCTCAGAGTCCTCAGAATTAAACTCTCTTCAGCTGGTGAAGACCACACCCCTCTCCAAGCCACTCGAGGCTGTTATCAGCTGTGGACAAACTAAAAGCAGCCCGTATCCCACACTTGGGATTAAAACAAAAACATGTTCACATAGTGTAACTGAGTTTTTAAAGAGTCCAACAGCTTCCACTTCAGGCTATGATCAGGATGTAAAGTGAATGTATAAAGTCAAAATAAATTTGAAAAAAGGAAAGAAAGAAAGATAAATGCGTATCTTTTTAGGAGGTTTGCAGTTCTGTGTTTGCACTCTGTGGCATGCTACTTGAAAGCTAGCTCTCTGGGTTCCCTGATGTGTGGACTTGATCTTCCTGAGTGCTTTTCCTCTTTTGGGGAGTGATTGCTTTTCTAGACTTCTAGCCTGTGGTAGGAGCACTGGACCCCGTTGTTGTGTGTATGCTGAGGGACTTCAGCAGTGTGCAGAGCCCCTGGAAGGTGACTTAGAAGAGGGCTCCATGTCTGCCTGTGTTTATTAGGGGGCAGAGGAGAATTGTGCTTAGTGACTCTTGAGTTTGTTGGAGTGAATTTTTTTTTTTTTTTTGTCACTTCCAGTTGTTCGTTTTTAATTCTTTGTTGTCTGGGATCTGGCATTTGATTCATTAGTCCTTGGAGATGACCTAAACCATTTCACTTTCTTTCTGCCTTGCACCCTCTGCCCTTTCCTCTTCCTGCTTTCTCTCCCGCCCTCTTTTTGGCTTTTTCTGTTATCGTTGTTGTTGTTGTTTTGAGACGGTGTCAGTGTAACCTACACTGGCCCTGGAATTCACAATATAGAACAGGATGGTGTTGAATTCCTGGTGACCGTCCTGCTTCACGTCCCAAGTACTAATATTACAGGCATAAGCCATCACACCTGGTCCTAAACGCTTTTCTCTGTTTTCTCCATATTTCCTAAGCAAAAGAAAATGGTATCTTTGGCAGTTAATTAACTTCTTTCATATCGATTCTCAGCTTAAGTAGAATTTAAAGGCTATAGTTAAAATTTGTCTTGATCAGTGACCTTTTGTGGGGTATAGCTTTTGTTATTTTTAAAAATACTTACATTTGTTAAAAACTTGACTTTTTTTTATTAGTGTCTAATCTTCTTGATTTTTCTGAAATAGTTAAAATTGAAAGAAATTGTGGCATTCTTCTCCCAAAGACTTTTAAAATCTTTTACACTTTTCCAGGAGGCTTGTTCAAAGACCATTTTTAGTAACTAGTACATGAACTGAATAACTACTGCATATTTTAAATTAGATACTTTGTAAAGGTGTTCATGATGATACCCTGCTCAGAACAGCTGTGTGACCTTGGACGAGCCATTAAGATCTCCTGTCTCATGTTCCTCATCTGTAGAATGAGGACACTATTGGTTCCTACTTCATAGAGTCCTAGGCAAGAGTAAATGAGTTATATAAAGCAACATAGCTCAGGACTTGGCCCAAGGCAAATGATCGATTGTTGTGTTGTCATTATTTAAAAAGCAAAGTGCAAGAAAGTTAAAAGCAAAAGCTTGTTTTCGCCATTATAGCATTGCAGACAATGGTGGTTATAATGAGCCTGTCTGTGAAGTCAGCCTGACCTGGGTTTCAGTCTCAGAGCCCTTCCTCATCTTGAAGGCCAACCTTTCTCTGGGTGACATTTGAATAATGCTGTCCATCCACCTCATGAGTATGAGAATCATAAGGAAGTGTAATGAAGCACTTAAAATACCTTGGCATACAGGAAACACACCACACGTGATCATTTTGTTAAAGTACAAATTGGCTTGGTGGTGTTTGCTTGTAATCCTAGCACTCAGGATTCTGAGGCAGAATCATGCCCGTACTGTATAGCAAGACTTTGGAAAAAAAAAAAAGTCAATGACCCAATTTTTCCATCTAGATTTTATATACAGATTTCAAACATTGATGTTCATAATATTAATACAGTTATACATCTTTTTTAAAAGAACATTTCATCCCCAATGCCTTTTACACTAACTACCTAAGCTTCAAAGCTGTCATTTTCGTTGCTATGTAATGTTTCGTTTAGCAGTTGTAACTTGCTTTGCTTACTACTGAGCACAGGGTTATTTCTAACTCACAATGTTACTTAGGGTTACAGTGTCACAACATCTCCAGGTTAGAACCTTTCATGTCTGTAACTTCATCTTAGAAAAGATGAACTGAACAGCTCCTGCATAGGAACTGTTCCCCTGGTCTGTTTGAAGTTTCATGTTACTTGCTGAGTGACTTCCAGATGGAATGTACTATTTTATCCTCAGGACCCCGAAATTCCTCAGGGTTCACTGGGCATTTATTGGCTTAATGAACATAGTATATTATTTTCCAGGAATGGTAAGAATTTTATGATTCTGTTCTATATTAAATTAATATTCAAGCAAAGTAATCTCTTTTCAAATACAGAAACAATGTAATGGTAATGAAATCATGAAGCATAAGTAATATAGTTTACCCCAATATTTTACTTATTGCCATTATTGTTATTTACTCATTTTTAGTTAGTATTCAAAGCAATGGTTTTCACTGTGGCATTTTCATACCTTCATATGTATATGTTTTGTTACTGTTTGGGCCCCCACAATCTTCTGTCCCCATCCCCACTTCTATCCTCTTTTTGGGCTCCTTTTGCCCTGTAAATCATTCCTCCTTCTGCCTTTGTGTCATACATATCTTATTAACTTCTTTGGGTCCCTCCTTTAGACTTTTCTGTTCCCTTGATAGCTCTATTTTATTGCATGCACACATATACCTATGTAATTTAAATCTATGTTCAACATATGAAGTAAGGCATTCCATATTTGTCTTTCTAAGCCTGGTTTTTGCTTACCATAAAAATCTCCAGTTCCACCCATTTTCCTGAACATGCTTAGTTTTGTTCTTCTTTTTGGCCAAGAAAAGCCCTATGTGTATGTACTGCTTTTCCTTTTTCTAGTCATGTGCCAAGTGAGCCCCCAGGCTGCTCCTTGAACTGTAAACAGTAGGCACAGATATGCAGGTAGCTCTGTGGCGTGCTGACACGGGAGACAGAGTACTTTACATACATCTTATGCAGGTGGCTTCACACTTGTCTGTGCTGGGTACCCTCATGAGAAGACACAGAAAGGTGAGTTTCTCTGCCTAAGATCACACGGGGTGAAAGAGGTCATGCCATATTCAGATCAGGTGGTTAGATCCTAGTTTGAACACACAAGAACATCCATGTTTTAAATATGAAAATTTGTTACTGTGTTTCTGTTATCAAAACTTATGTCTTGGTCTTAAGAGTGCTGGAGATTGAAGGCAGAGCCTTGTGTATGCCAAGCAAATGCTCTGGCACTGAGCTACACCCCGGACCTAGACTAAGAGGCTTTAAGAGTAAGTAGCTTTTTCAATTTCCTAGCAGCCCACTCCTCTATTTCTGCCATTGTAAAAGATATCTCCCAGAGAATCTGAATTCCAAATGGGTAAATAGATAGAAGAGTTGTCCCCCAACTTTGTGGATTTTGCTTTTAATGCTTGGTTTTCAAGGTAATTCTTTTAAATAATTTATTTAATCAAAGGAATGAATTTTAAATACTTTTTTAATCAAAGGAAAAAGTATATATATATATATTTACATCAAGGACAGGTTTATAAATTTATGGTGATACACAGGTATAATTCTAACTCTCAGGAGGCTGAGGCAGAAGGATTTCAGGTTTAAAGCCAGCCTGGGCTGAATAGCAAGACTCTGTAATTAAAACAAAATGGAACAAAACAAAATAATAAGTAAACAAATTTTAAAAAACGAAACAAAACAGCAACAAAACCAACCAACTAGCCAAAGAAATGAAGTCAGTAGTCATTCACGTTTAAATCTGTATGGAAAGATTTTATTTGCTTGCTAAGTTATTTATTTATAAAAATTTTTTATGTTTATGGTGTTCTGTCTACATGTATGCAGATGTCGTTATAGATGGTTGACGATGGACAGAGATGGTGTGAGGAGTAGTGAATGCGTCCCATGGATGGAGACTTCTAAGCGGATGTGGATGTTCAGTTGCGGGACAGTCTTGGGTGGGGTGTGACTCAATGTGAGACATGGACCTTGATTAACGGTGAAAGAAATGTGTTTTACATGAAGTTCAAGTCAGGAGAAATAAGACTATGTACAGGTTACATTTCCAGGCAGTCAAAATTAAGGCAGATGAAGTGTGTCAGAAGATGGAGAAAGAACTTGATAATAGAAGCATACCTGAGACTTGATGCTTGTCAGGTTGGGGTCTATGGGGAAAAGGAGCCATGGAAATGACAGTTCCAGGTGTCCTGTTTGGCTGTAGATTTCTCTAAATCAAATCGGTCACTTTCAACCTTTTGCTGAGGATTTTCTTTCTGGTTTAGAAAATATAAAGTTTTTCCCAAGTTTTAGATTTTATCGTTTAGGCGATATATTAGTTCCTGTTGCAAGTTGTGAGAATTAAATATCCTCCTTCAGGAGAGAGGAAGATTAATAATGTGAAGTGGAGTATCCTAGTCATTGTAGCAGTTAATGTTATGCAGTCACACCTAAAGATTTGGGGGGTGATTAATGAAAATAACAATGAATCTTACTGAAGAATGTATCAACTACTGTGGGAAACTTATATCAAAGTTACATATTGTATCTGACTGCTCCTATTTAAAGAGTATTATATTTGAGATAATTTGTAGATGTGATTAGATATTGACTCATATTAAAATTCATGACATTTTGTTTGGGAACAGGACTAAAATATCTGATTTGTTTATCGGAATTTTCGAGCCACAGTCAACATGGAAGGGAGAGAAGCTCTTGGTACTCGTCCAGCATTGTAATCGGGTTTTCACATTCACATTTGAGCTTCCACCCTTGCCAAATTCTAGACTCCTATGCTTGATTGCCTTGAATCAAATGGAAGCTGCGTTTCTTAGTTACTGTATGGGTTTGGATGGGATGTTTAATGTCTCTGAGCTTTGGTGTCATCCTCAAACACAAATACAATCCTTTAGGGCAGATGGAAGGTAGAAGAGGTTTGTTCTGGGAAGGTTCTCACACAGTGTTTGGCACACAGCATGTGCTAATAAATCTTCTTTATTGTTATTTGGTGCTATTCCAGTTTTGTAGACGAAGGTAGCTCTAAATTGAGAAGAATTGGGCATCCAATTAAAAGATGCTTTATTGTGATAAAAGACTTATTTCTGGAGAGCTGTGCTTGGTGCCTCTCTCATATTTTGATGAGAAGGCTGCATGCAGATAGCTTCCCTTCCCCCTCCCTCTCTTGTATTTTGATGAGAAGGCTGCATGCAGATAGCTTCCCTTCCCCCTCCCTCCTCTCCTCCTCCCTTTCCAGCTCTCTCAGTTTTTTCTCTCCCTCCTTTCCTTCGCAAATGATGCCCATCCTACTGGGTTCTAGCGTAGGTGGGATTCAGCAGTGGATACTCCTCATAGAGTCTGTATTTGATCTCATGGAATATGCCTTCTCATGGGAGTGACAGACAAGGCAGCGTATTGTAGACGCTTGCGAGTTGCTATATGAATGCTAGAAGACAGTGGGGCCTGGTGATTTCATCTGGATTGGCTGGGCTGTGTGAGCAGGAGGGCCTCCAGGTGCAGGTATTCTCAGGATATCATCCTCAGATGCTGGCTCTTCCGGCATCATCCCTTCTTCTTTCTTCCTCTCATACCTTTGTTCTTTCCTTGTTTTGTCCCTTCATCTCTGTGGCAGCTCTTGTGATGCTGAGTTTCCCACCCCAACCTCAAGGGTGAGGTAGCTGTAGATCAGCTCATCCCAAACTCATTCTAGCATTCACAAGTCATATGTTGATGTTTTACAACCCATCAACCCATCAATGTTGAGCACCCACTACATGTTAGATTCTACTCGAATACTGAGATTCAAACATAAGCAAAGTTATTTACCTAACTGAGCACATTGACATCTCATCCAAAGTGATAGAAATGCAAATTGTTGATTGGTTAACTGGTGGATTCATTCATTCATTCATTTATTCATTCAGTGGACAGTTATAATGCGTCTTCTGTGTCCTAAGGCTGTATTCTTCCACAGGATGTGTCCTTTTTTTGTGTGCCTGTTGTTATTATTCTGTGTGTATTAAGGGTAGAAGTTGGGCCTTGGGAATATCACATGCCATGGTGTGTGTGCACGTGTGTGTCTGTAAGTCAGAACGACTTTGTGAAGTAGTGCATCACCTTTTGCTTTGGTTCTAGAGATCAAACTTGGGTGGTCAGGACTTGATAGCAAGTGTATTTATCCGATAAGCTTCATCATCAGCCTCCCTTCCCACTCTCTGTTCCTCTCTCTCCTTCTCTCTTTCAAGACTGGCTTTCATGTATCTCAGGCTGATCGTGAACTTGCTATGTAGCCAAAGATGACCTTGAATTTCTGCCCCTTCTTCCACTATCTCCTAAATGCTGAGCTTGCAGAAAGATGCCACCACCCTTGGTTTTTAAACAGTGCTGGGGATGGAGCTTTATGCATGCTGGTGGCCAGCTAAGCTATGTCTCCAGCCTCACAGGATTACAGGAAGATTTAGGGGAAGCACAGCTATTTAACTATGGGGTGTTTACCATGGACTAGCATTTTAATACTAGGAATTGTGGTAATCAGATTAGACATGATTTTATCCAAATTTTAAAACAAGCTCATGTTGGTGTCTCTATTCAAAGAGGAGGCAGTTGAGATATAGATTTTGCACAGTTTCCCAGCAAGTTTGGATATGACTCAGATGTCTCCAGTAGAGTCATTAGCCAATTGCAGAGTCATTTGTGGCTACATAGGAAGGAGGTTTCCAGGAAGAAGTGGAACTAAGGAGTGGAAAGAGCGTGGGTATAGGTGGGGCATCAGGAGCTTGAAAGGCGGAAAGAACAATCATCCTGTTTCCTCCTCCACTCTGTCCAGTTTCCTGTGGTAACCGTATAACAGTGAAAGTGCTGTGTGCATCTCCCTGCTCCCCCGCCTTTCCCCTGTGCCCCTCTACCTTCTCTGGTATCTGTGACTCATAGCCAGACTGTAGGTTGCTCACGTCGCTCCTCTCACGCTCTTTTTCTCTGTACGTTACTGCACTTCTCAGAGATGGTCTCACCTCTCAGTTTCTCATTCTTCCCTGAGACCATGGCCTCTGAGTGCTGCTGGCAGCAGCCTCATGCCACACAGTGGCAGCGGGTATTATGGCTGGTGTCTTAATCAGGGTTTCTACTGTGGTGATGAAGAAAGACTTTTTTTTTGCTTCCACAGCACAGTCCATCATTGAAGGAAGTCAGGGAAGGAACTCAAGGCAGCAACCCAGAGTCAGGAACTGAAGTAGAGGCCATGAAGGAATGCTTTCTTACTGTCTTGCTTCTCATAGCTTGCTCAGTTTGTTTTTTTTATACATCCTAATTCTACCTGCCCCGGTATAGCACCACCTACAATGGGCCCTTCTTCATTAATCAAGAAAATATTCTAGGATTGGGGATTTAGCTCAGTAGTAGAATGCTTGCCTAGCAAGCACAAGACCCTGGGTTCAGTCCTCAGCTCTGGGGGGGGGGGGGGGAAGAAAAAGAAAATATTCTGTAGGCTTACCAACAGACCAATCTTATAGTAACATTTTCCCAAGTGAGGTTTCCCTCCTTTCAGATGACTCTAGCTTGTGTCAAGTTGACAAAAATTTAGCTAGCACAAGCAGTATTTGCTCTAAAGCCATGAACCATAAGAAGGAGTTATCTCCAGAGGGCTCTTTGACACCAATTTTTTTTTATCACTGTGATAATTAAGTGAGCATCTCCTTTATTAAGAGCTCTGCATGGGGCATGCCTTTGGGGAACTGCTCTGATGTCTGTAATTTTGGTAGGCTCTACTATGACTCCCTTTGGAGCCTCCCAGGTAAATCAGAGCTGATTATGAAATAAACTCCCTGTTTGGATCTAGCCACCTTTGGTTCTGCCTCTCCTGGAGACAGGCTTTGATCTTGCAGCAATAATCAGCGGTTTCTCAGGAATGGAGCGTGCTCTTTGTGAAGGGTTTTGAACCTGAAAGGCTCCCATACTAGAGAACAGGAGTGCCTTTAGGCACCACTCTCCTGGCATGAGGGCCATGTGGCCAAAGGTGGCTTATGTGCCTGTGTACTAACAAATGGGGAAAGATAGCCTAGTGATAGAGAAAACAGAAACATCTGAGGATAGAGAAATAATGAATTCAAGCAGGTTTATGCTTTGTCAGTCCAAACAGCTTTTAAGGTATACCTAAACGGTGGATGCACTTAAAGTTTGCTCCATAGGGAGGGCTCATTGTGTGATAAGGGGTATAAATTTAGGGTCTTAAAGTCTGATCCCTCGGGATATGAGATTGGAGTGTTAGAATGAACTTTATTTGAAAGTACTATCAACTGGGCTTTGATTTGGCTCCTCCTTACTAAAGAGGGGTGCCAAATAATGGCTGTCATATATGTTAGGATTTTTAAAAAATTTACTTCATAAGCCTTTTTCTTGCCTTCTCTCTCCTCTTCCTAAATCTGTTATTCTTAAGAGTAAAGTTGTAGAAGAGGGGAAAAGAGGGAAAGAAAAATCACCTGTCACATTGTGAACATAATTGATTCAATAAATAACATCTTTGAATTCCCAGGGCAAACCTCAGAATCTTTATTTATCTGAGTTAGTAGCCCAGTAAATGGTGGGGGTCTTCATTTAGATGGATGAGATGGATCACAGGTTACTTCTGCCTGCCCAAGGAGGAATGTGCTTTACTTGTTTTAAAGACATATCATTTGGATGTGTACTCTGAAGAAGCTGAAGAAGATTTATGTGGCAGTTTTCATTCTTCCTGGAAACAAGAGAACATTTAATTATTTAGTGGGGTTGTTGGAAGAAGAAAAACTTGAAATAAGATAGAAAATTCCTTGTAAATTCTATCTTAGCTGTTCACCATTCAATATCCAATTCACATAGTAGGCACACAGTAAGCATTTGTCCGACTCTGTTGTTCAGTAAATGAGAACAGAGGTGAACACCGCCTTGGTGTGGTTCTTACAATTTGGTTGGATTTTATCCTTCTAGCTTTTGCACCCCTGGTTCCCACTTCTTCCTCCCAAAGCTTTAGGACAGTAGGATTTTTTTTTTAAGATTTATTTTTAATTATTTGTGTGTGAGTATACATGCATGTGAGTGTAGGTGTCTGAGGAGGGATCCTGAAGGAGCCAGTGGAAGGGCTGCGAGCTATTAATATGGTCCAGGTCTCCTGCTATGCTACTGGACTTGTGGTTCGCTGCACTGGTCCATATGATGAGCCGTGCTTCTCCGCCTCTGCATGGACCTTTCCTGCTGCTTCTCTCAAAAGCTGCAGCATTATCTGGGGTGACGGCCCTAGCCTAACTGGACAGACCTTCAGGATTGTGTCTCATTTGTTCTGCCTTGGTATTCAAGATATGTGTATGTATGTGTGCATGTGTGTACATGGGTGTTTGTATATGTGTGTACCTGTGTTTTTGTATGTTTGTACTTCTGTGTGTGTATGTATGTGTGTATGTGTAATATATGTATTTGTAAAAGGAATTTTTATTTGCCTGTTGTCTCGGAGGCTTACTGCTACCTTCTGTTAATCTAGACCTAGTCCTGGAAGCTTCTAGCCTCCATACAATCTAACCTAGGCCTAGAACATTTTCAGCCTCTGAGACTTACTGTTTAATAAACTCACCTTTTCTTGTTCTTACTGAGTTCTGTGCTGGCTGGTTCAACTCAGCTGTTCTGACTCAAACTCCTCTCCCAGCTGACTGATTCAATTTGGCTTTTCTCTTGGCCCCTGAATTGCTCTGCTTGGCCTCCAGCTAATGCCAGCAATCTTTTCTAATCTTCTGGCTCCTCATTCTTTGGCTCATTCGGTCTTCACCTGAGTTCTCTCTCTCTGCAACCTGTCTCTCTATTAGTGTCCCGGTAAAAAACTGCCTCTTCTTTCTCTCATTGCCCCTTAAGTAGCTTCCCTTTCCTCTTCTCGTGAAAGTTGGGTGTACCCTATTCTATCAAGTCTTTCTCTGATTCATCTTTGTGTCTACCACTCAATTAGACATCACTTTCAAACATGGGTGCTTCCTTCTACAAACTGTCTTTACCTTCATTGTTTGGGATTAAAGGCATGTACTATCACACCTAAATCTAAGCTTTTCTTTACCTGACACTTGTTCTGTAACAGGTTGGCCTTGAACTCAGATCTGCTTGCCTCTGTCTCATGAATTAAAGGCAGGTTTTTATTCCAGCCAGATTGAACAGACCTAACAATCTCTGGATGTAGTCTCTTGCCAGAGCAGCCATGTTCTGAATTAAGGGTCCTTTACATCTGTGTTTGTGTGTATATGTACACTTTGTGTGAATGCATATGTTTGTGTGTGCATGGTGTATGGTCATGCTCATGTGGGTTTGCATATGTGCATACAAGGTTTACATGCGTATGCATGCATATGGAGGCTAGTTGCCATAAGGCAACTTTACCAATCATTTTCCACCACATCTTTTTGAGATGGATCTCTGGTTGAATCTGCAACTCATGGATTTGACTAGAATAGCTGAACAATGAACTCCATATATCCATCTTTCTGTCTCTGCCCCCTTGCTTCCCAGTGATGGGAATATAGATGTGTGTGTGTGTGTGTGTGTTTAATATTTGGTCTTTTTAAAGAAATGAGTTAGGAGTTTGAACTCAGTTCATTTTATTGCTGCTCTTCCATTGCTCAGCATTTCTAGTCTCTGTGAACAGCAGGTCCCTTTCCTTCTGGGCTTTGCACTCTTTAAGACCCTACCTCACAGTTATGTCTCAGCCCCATCTTTGTACACGAAAGCTGTTCTCTCGCTTACAGACCTGGTCTCTGAAGTAGGGCAGGAGGATCTTTTGTCTTCTTTCCTTCTGGTAGGCAGGGTGGTATGGGCAGCCATGGAAGGATCAGTGCAGAAGACTGGCGTGCGTGTGGCTATAACCAGTGTGGAGTGCCTGCGTGCTTTCCCTGGCATCACCACATTAGAGCTTTGGGCACATACTTAACCTACTTTGAACACCTGTGTTCTAACTAGGAAAGCCGCTTTGTCTGTTTCAAACAAGGTGTCAGAAAGGTCCAGATTTGCATGTGGAGTATGTTGGAGAGCGTCTCTGCAAGGAGGACGGAAGCGGGGGAGGCCCACCATGATACAACTGCAGCCAAGAACTCAGCTCTGCCGTGTGGAGGGATGGGAGTGTAATACTCTCAGAGTTGTTTGAGGTTGAGGGAGGGGAGCCATTACCTCTTCATACCCACCAACCATAGGCTATGGCTGGCCCCAGAGAGGGGGCATGGCCGCAGGTGATGATCTGCCTTGGCTGAGAAGTCCTGTGCCTGCAGCAATCCATAATAGGCTCTAGTGGAAAGAGGGCCTTCATCTTGGAGAGCATCTCAGTGGGGTATGGCAGCACCTGCTGCCCAAACCAACACGCTTGAACCTTGGCAGTGAAACCAGCACAATTCTCAGAGTTCAGCAAGCATTTACAGTCACCATTATCCCTAGTCTGGCAAGCGGTGCCACTTGCGAGGCATTGCTTACATTGGCTTGGGCTGCTTTCTGATGTTGCAAGCAGATTCTAAAGTCTGCTCTGCCCACCTCCCAAATAGCTTGAAGAGCATGTGTTGAAAGCAGAAGGAGGGGTTTGGAGTGAAATATTACAATAGTGTCAGGGATGACTGAGCCCTCTCTTCTGCAATGAATATATGGTCGGGACCTGGATTCCCTGAAGGGGAAAGGTTGTGATAAATGTAACGGTGCTTGTCTATGAAAGATGGCATTTTGATTTTTCTTTCCTTTCTCCATAGGGAATTAGAATAATGGAGATGCTGCTAAAGGAACAGTGTGGTTCCCCCTTAGTGGAATAAAGAATCATCAGTAAGTATCAAAAGCAAAATCAGAATTATTTACTCAAGCCGTGTTTTCATGCTTATAAACCTGGCATTATGAATCAGCCTCCCTCGGCAATTCACGCTGTACATTTCCCAGTGATACCCATGGAATACTATTTCACAGGCATTTTGTTATCTGCTCAGCAGCTTTATTTGCTTGGCTCTCTGATTTTCAAAGCAGGTTTGTACTGTATGTAGAGTTACAACTGCTTTCAAATCGCTAAAACTGTTCAGTATAATCTACCATGATTGAGGCCCTTGAGGTGGCAGAGATTTGTAAAGGCAGCTCTCAGGATCAACTGAGGCTTACTGTTATTGTTCTCAGAACAAAAAGAAGAAAGACTTAAAGCTGTAGTTGGGGCAGGAAGGATCACAAGAAAGGGATGTGTTGATTGGCCAGTAAAACAAATACATTTTACTAATCCCCAAGACCAAAATACAAAATTCCTTCAAATATGCAGCTTCCTGAATTTGTGAAAACTTTATTCCTGACCTTCTGTAGTCCAAACAAAGTGAACTGAAAGTATTGTTTGTAAATTTTCTTCAGGCTGTGAGTAGACAGTCTACAAGAAAAGGAAGTGAATTTAGTGTTTATGCTTGGGTTCTAGCTCCAGAAAATCTCATTATATATGTGCAAATATTCCAGAAATATGAAAAATTCACCAGTCCAAAATACTTCTGGTCTCAGGAATTTTGGATAAAAGCTACTTGATAAGTATGCACTTTGCACTGCTTGAAATGCTGTTCTGAAGGAATCTGAGTCATAGGAATAATTTCTGGGCTCTGGCTTGAGTGCCTTGAGTGATTAGGAGTGTTTGTCACAGGCACAGTAATTCATAATTACCTTAGGCCAGCTTAAAAGGACACCACACATGGTTTTCCATAAACAGCCTGCTATTCTGATTGCAGAGTACAATGGACTTGGAGAGCAATTAACTGCAGAAGTGATAGGATCTCTCAGATACAAGTACTTGACGTGACGTTCAAAGCCTGCCAGCCTCATCTCTGAATGGACATTAGTTGGAGAGTTGCATTTCTGTTTGTTTGCAAGTCAGACATCATTCTGATGATGAACACTTAGCTGTGTACACTTGATGTATTCTGGACTTCAATGTTACTAGGAAGGGGGGGCTAAGTAAGATAGTTTTATTTGGTTGGTACAGGCATGGAAAATGGTAGGTGCCCGTAAAGTGTTGGAATTGAGTCTAAATATTGTTTGCTCCTAAATCCACCCTATTCCTTAAACTAATTCTAAAGAACCTGGCAACATCTCCCTGTTTTTCCTGGCATATTTGTGAGGCTCACCATATTAACTGCTCTGTTCATAACTGTGTTAAAATACCTTCCAGAAGCAACTGTAAGGAAGAGAGAATTATGTTGGCTTATATTTTAAGAAGGCGTGGAGTCCATTATGGTGGGAAAACGTGGTGGAACTGTAAGGTCACAGTGCCTCACAGCAGGGAGCAGAGAGGCATAAATGTCGGTGCCCAGCTCCTTTTCTCCCTTTTTCCTTTATGTTCAATTCAGAATCCCAGAGTGTCACCAACACTCTGGGTATGTCTTCCCTCCTTGACCAAATCTCTCTGGAAGTACCTTCACAGACTCACCTAGAACTGTGTCTCTCAGTCACCTCTGAATCCAGCGACTTGACAATGAAGACAAGCAAGTCCATTCATTCTTTCTCAGCTCAACACCCAGACACTTCACTTTAACCTGTAATAGTTTACTATTTTTCCTCAAAGGCCCATGGCCGTCTCATAACATATAATAATAAATATATATCATAATGTAATGAAAGATGCTAGCTGAAAGAAAATAGCTTCTGATGGCTCTTACGGACAGATACAAAAAATAAACGTGCTAGAGCAACAGCTACATATTAGATGCCAAGAGATGTGTTAATCTGTTCAAGCAAGGCAACTGCATCCTGTACAGGCTGTGATTAGAGTCAGCAGTTGATTAAACTCACAATAATTAATTATCCGTCGCTCTCCAACATCCACCTATTTTCTGCACAGGCCAAATAGACTTAAATGGAGATATGGTTAGAGCCACTACCCCTGTGTCCTTGCTGGTGACACTCATTCTCACCATCTCTCCAGGGATTCAATAATGGCTTCACTGTGGTCCCCCTTAGAGGCATCTCTAAAGGCTTCCATCTGGCTGTTTCAACCTTAACAGACGCCACTCTCACAAGTACTAATGTGCTTGTGCACTTGATACTTACCCCATCTTACCTAAGAAGTGAGATCGGAAGTCAGTTCAAACTTCTGTGAGGGAGTCAAGGGGCCTATGCTAACCTTGGAAAAGCATATGCCT